>JAQIXG010004168.1:0-13350 GCA_034700105.1 Oconnorella tubifera
GGGGGGTCGGCGATAGGGCACCGTGGCCCTCGGCTAACCCCGACAACCATCATTTGGCCCATGGTCTTAAAAGGTTGGGAACCACTTACATATGTCACAAAGACCAGTATCATGTAATTTTAGTTTATGCTGATGATATTTTAGTTTGCAACATTGCAATCTAATACGTGTTATTAATATTTCTTTTGTTCTAGGAAACATTGATGATACAAAACCACCACGAGAGAGAGGAAAAGAAATTCCATATGGTTTTCTACTATAAAATTTTCCAGTAAAATCGATCATTGGTTACATTTATCGACCATTGGTTACATCGACCATTGGTTACAAATTACATTTTTAAAGTATAATTTGTTCTAAATTTCACGATAGATTTTTAAAATGAATTTTAATTCTGCATTGAAAAAAATAACTTGTATACTAAGATACATAGTTTGTTTAGGCCTTCAGTTTCTTTAATTTGTTGTTTGTTACATATCGAGTTATTTTAAATTTAAAAAATACACAATAGATCAAAAGAGAGTTTAACTTAATTATGATAAAATTTATAAATAATAAAATGTAATTATAATTTGTATTTACATTTTTGAATTTTTGATTTTTTCAGGGAACGTCTCAATGGCGCCGACAACCTGCCCGCTGCTCCGCGAAATCAACCTCAACTCCACTGTGTCGCCACTGTCTCAACTCCACTGTCACTGATAATGAGTTCAGAAAGTTAAAGTTTATTTTTATATACTTATAGATGTTGTACTCAACAATGAAGAAAAGAACAAATTGTTAGATCAGATCTCTGAGAAAACATCTGGAATTGGATGCGAGAGATCTGGACAGAATTTTCTAGTACTTTTGGGTAACTGGACCTCAGGAGAGACTCCTTTGGGAGAACGACGCTAGACGCAACACAACACTGGCACATAACTCGTCTATAAATGGGATCATCTGCCGTCTGATTCTGGCAAAAACGTAATTATTCAACCCTTTATATAAAATATTTTATCTATTTGTAAAAAATAAAGTGCCTGATTCGACATAAGTACTAGAAGCCACTAACTGACTTCTAGTACCACTAATAAGTACTTGGAGCAGCCTCTAACTGACTGGTCAACTGAGCCAATCCGCTAGATAAAAGTCGTCCATAATGACTAAACAAAAGTGAAAACAGAGAAAACAAACACTGGCCTGTACTTGAAGAAGACCAAAGAAAACGAGGGAAAAAGAAAACATGCCACGAAGCAAAGGAGACGCGAGACGAGACAAAAAAACTAAACAAAGCACGCCACTGTCATGTAAAACACGTCCATCTTGGACCAAGAACCAACAACCTTATATGACATTATGACAGGTCAAATGAGCAAAAGTGAAGAGACACCGAAGAATGTTCTAGAACAATCCAAAAAGTTTGATAGGGTAAATTACAAATCTGCGCTAAGTTTTCCCTCATTGTCTAATAAAGCAAAATAATAATTAGTAAAAAAATAATTATATGCAAAAATATGTGATGGGGAGTGCAATTGAGGGGTCGAGAAATGAATGACGTTGTTAAGGAATAAAAAATTGAAAATATTATTAGTACAGTGTATTATAAACATTCTTCTAATAAGTTATCATGTACTGTCTGTCTTTCTGTCTGTTAGTTATGCGAGATTAGACGAGTCAGTAATTTATGCACGGGTTAAATAACATGCCTGGCTACAGACTATTGCCTGCATATACAGTTTTTGATTTTACTGCATTGTGCTTAAATTCTGCTTCATTATTCTTTCATAAAGGCACTGATATTAATTAGAGTTGCAAATTTGATGCTATATTTGATGGGGTCTCCTACAAAAAATTAATGTGATGACCTTTTATAGTTTTAATATCACTCTATTTTTGTCTCCGTCTATATGTATACATGTATTCAAGTAACCAAATCTAAACTTTTGACATATTTGTCACAATGCTACGCCACTGATAATGAGTTTAGATTGTTAAAGTTTATTTTCGTATACTCATAGACGTTGTGCTGTACAATGAAGAGAAGAACAAACTTCTTTACCAGATTGCAAGAAAGCATCTGGAGTTGGAGGCGAAAGATCTGGACAGAATGTTCCAGTACTTATGGGCTATGGGACCGCTGGAACAAGTTCTTTGGGCTTATGATGCTAGACGCAACACTGTACTGGCACATAACTCATCTGTAAACGGGGCAGAGATTCGGCAGAGACTTATAGACACTGTCCTCAACAATGAAGAGAAGAACAAATTAATGGATCAGATTGCAAGAAAGCATTTGGAGCTGGAAGCAAAAGATATTGACAGACTGTTTCAGTATTTATTTGCTATGGGGCTGCAGCAGAGAGTCCTTTGGGCTAATAATGCTAGGCGCAACACAACACTTGCGCATAATTCTGCAATTAAGGGGACAATCCGCCGTCTGATTCTGGTAAATGTAATTATTCAACCCTTTACATAAAATATTTTATCTATTTGTAAAAAATAAAGTGCCTGATTCGACATAAGTACTAGAAGCCACTAACTGACTTCTAGTACCACTAATAAGTACTTGGAGCAGCCTCTAACTGACTGGTCGACTGAGCCAGTCTACTAGATAAGTCATCCATAATGACTAAACTAAACAGAGTAAACAAAAAATAAACTCTGGCCTGCACTTGAAGAAGACCAAAGAAAACGAGGGAAAAAGAAAACATGCCACGAAGCAAATGCGACGCGAAAAGAGACACCATAGAATGTTCTAGAACAATCCAAAAAGTCCGCCGTTTCAGTTTGATCGGTAAATTACAAATCTGCTTTAAGTTTTCCCTTGTTATCTCATTAGCAAAAATAATAATTAGTAAAAAAATAATTATACTCAAAAATATGAGATGAGGAATGTTATTAATTGATTATTGAATCAATGAATGACCAGTCATATGTAAGCCCTAGTAAGCTGCTGGTGTTGGGCCAATGGGCCATCGTGCAATATCTTTAATTACATTATAATATAACTGCATTATAATGTAGTGACACAAAATTCAATCCACTGCCAATAATTTGACAATTATTTGAATCACCTTTATTAGATTATAATTAAAAACCTTTATAATTAGTGAATCTTATTCGTTCGGTAGAATGATTGCAACATTGTGAATTTTTGTAATTTTCTGAACATAACCTAGCTGATACAGACACATTCCAGAAAACATAATTAAAAAAATTCTACAGGGTGAAAGAAAACAATTAAGTAGTTTTGAAAATATATCCAAGTATTGAAATTTGATTTTTTGTTATAATTTCTAGCCAAGCAAAGTACAAATGGGCAACAATGCAACAACCATTGACATGGGGGAAGCAATGGTGGCGACTGAGCCGGAGTGGACTCCTGGCCATCATTACCGCTGTGGTAAATTGAATAATATTTTATTGTTGCTAGGCTAAATAAGCTCCAATGGAATTTTTGAATCACTTCATTGATTGTATCACCTGATGTTTTAAGAGTCTAAATCCAAAGCGAAAGCTGGACTTTATTCAAAAATATGGGACGGGGAATGTAATAGAGAGAAATGAATGACGTTATTAAGGAATAAAAAAATTGTTAATATTATTAGTACAGTGTATTATAAACATTCTTCTAAAAAGTATCCTTCTGTCTTTGTTTTGTCTGTCTTTCTGTCTATTATTGTTATTGTCCTGTCTGTCTTTCTGTCTGTCTGTTCGTAACGCAAGATTAGACAATTCAGTAATTTATGCACGGGTTAAATATGCCTGGCTACAGACTATTTTCAGTATATACAGTTTTTGACGGGGTCACCTTCAAAAAATAAATGTGATGACCTTTTTCGGCTTTAATATCAGTCTATTTTTGTCTCCGTCTATATGTAAACATGTATTCAAGTAGCCAAAGCTAAACTTTTGAAAAATTTATCACAATGCTACGCCACTGATAATGATGAGTTCAGATAGTTCAACTTTATTTTTGTATACTTATAGATGTGCTCCTGAACAATGCAGAGAAAAACAAACTGCTAGATAAAATCGCTAGAAAGCATTACGAGCTAGAATGGAAGGATTTAGAGTTGACTGTAAGTAAATCTTGACTTGAAAAGTAACGTTTAATTATAGAAAATTGATTTGCAACTTAAACATAAAATCTTGTTTATATTTTATATGTCATCGAGGGATTTATTGACATCCTAATCGTGCAGTTTCAGGCACAATAAGTATTATACCCCGTCTGATTTAGAGGATCTCTAATCGTAGGGGAAATATGGATGAGTCATTTATTGTAATTTTAATAAATACCATCGATTTGTGGTCATTAGGCTTAATTGTTTAGGCTCACGTTTGAATGACCAGATTTAAATGTTAAAAATGTAACGCCTATAAAAGGCTATAATTGATTATTGAATCAATGAATAACCATTCATATGTAAGCCCTAGTAAGCAGTTTGTGTTGGGCCAATGGGCCATCGTGCAATATATTTAATTACATTATAATATAACTGCATTATAATGCAGTGACACAAAATTCGATCTACTGCCAATAATTTGACAATTATTTGTACCACCTTTATTAGATTATAATTAAAAACCTTTATAATTTAGCAGATTTTATTCGCTAATTATAAAGTAAAATAATTGCAACATTGCGCATTTTTGTAATTATCTGAACATAACCTAACTGTTACAGACACATTCCAGAAAAAATAATTTAAAAAAATTGAATCCAAAGGTGGAATCCTGGCCATCACTACCGCTGTTATAAATTGAATTGTATTTTATTGTTGTTAGGCTAATTGAACTCTAATGGAATTTTTGAATCACTTCATTGATTGTATCACCTGATGTTTTAAGAGTCTAAATCCAAAGCGAAAGCTGGACTTTATTCAAAAATATGGGACGGGGAATGTAATGGAGAGAAATGAATGACGTTTTAAGAAATAAAAAATTGCAAATATTATTAGTACAAACTGAATCAAACTGAGATTGTATTATAAACATTTTTCTAAAAGTATCATTCTGTCTTTGTTCTGTCTGTCTGTCTGTTCGTAACGCAAGATTAGACAATTCAGTAATTTATGCACGGGTTAAATATGATGCCTGGCTACAGACTATTGCCAGTATATACAGTTTTTGACAGGGTCTCCTACAAAAAATGAATGTGATGACCTCTTTCAGCTTTAATGTCACTCTATTTTTGTCTCCGTCTATATGTATACATGTATTCAAGTAACCAAAGCTAAACTTTTGACATATTTGTCACAATGCTATGCCACTGATAATGAGTTCAGAAAGTTAGTTTATTTTTATATACTTATAGATGTTGTACTCAACAATGAAGAAAAGAACAAATTGTTAGATCAGATCGCTGAGAAAACCTCTGGAATTGGATGCGAAAGATCTGGACGGAATGTTCCAGTACTTTTGGGTAATGGGACCTCAGGAGAGACTCCTTTGGGGGAACGACGCTAGACGCAACACAACACTAACAAATAACTCGTCTGTAAACAGGGTCATCCGCCGTCTGATTCTGGCAAATCAGATAGCGGGGGGAGGGGGTTTGACAATTGTTGACAAGGGGAAGGGGGGTTGTTCAAGACAAGTTGACATCAAGAATGTTATTTTTACAAGTTATTTTTTACAATAAATCAAGAACCAAAATAATTAATAGAAAATTAATTATAAAATTATTGTAAATTTAAATGGATGCAAACAGTAGGGTAGACCGGCGCAAGTCGCCTGGCCTTCTTCAAGAGGACAAATTGTTCTCTTGAACAAAGACGACAATTCGTCAGAAAAAGTACATTTGTTATTAACAAAGTATGCTTGTCCCTCAGTTCAGTCGTCGATGCTTGAACGAACTTGCAATAACCTTGTCATCTCTATGTTGCTTCACAAGTCAGGTTGAAGAAGCATGTTTGACAGCACCGACAAAGCGATCTTGGGCCTAAGAAATTGCTACTTGCTTCTCAACCAAAAAGGATCCGACCAATACGAGTAGCTGCCAAAAGACAGAGAGCTGATGGCAATTATAGCTCACACAGAAAATGCTGATATTTTTAAGCACTGAATGGCCAGACAAGGATGATGTACACTTGTCTGGGATTACAGTTCCTCAAGATGATGGCAGTGACAAATCAGCTGCTACGCCCATTA
Organism: Oconnorella tubifera; assembly: GCA_034700105.1. Lineage (NCBI taxonomy): Eukaryota > Metazoa > Annelida > Clitellata > Enchytraeida > Enchytraeidae > Oconnorella > Oconnorella tubifera. Next base: position 6,139 of record JAQIXG010004168.1, read on the forward strand.
TCACAATAAAGGAACATTTGGCTTCTCCATGAGAAGATGTGCTACTAGTCAAAAACTGAACTAAAAATGTTTTTTCCACCTTTCAATGAAGTCATAAAACTTTTTTTGGGGGGGAGGGAATGTAACATCTGATTAGAAAATATTACATATTATTCCTGACAACCTTTTTTGCTGTTTTTTAGCAGGAGGGGGCGAAATTTAATTAATGTAACATTTTTCCAAAGAAATGTAATTTTTTTTTCAGCTAGAAATCTTTTTTCTTTATTTGGGGGGGAGGAATAAAATATTTTAAAATTATTTCAGACAATTTTTTGGTGGGTGTCAATTTTTTTAATTTGACGCCTTTTTCCCTTATTTGAACTTTTTATTTAACTTTTAGCCGGTGCGGGTACTGCCGGCACACCACACATTAAAAGCTTTGTAGTGTCTTTGCTCTACCACCAAATTCAATTGAGACTGACTCAAATAAACCTAGCTGCATCCTTTGATTTATTTCACTAACTGCAATAGGACTGAATATAATTCTCTTGCTCTCTCACTCTGTGTCTCTCTCTGTCTCTCTTTCTCTGTCTGTCTCTCTCTCTCATTCTCTCTCTCTCTCTCTCTCTCTCTCTCTCTCTCGCTCTCTCACATATGTTAATAAATATATTTTTTGATATTTGGATCGGCAGCCCATGCTGGCGCCGATACCGATTAATCGATTTGGGCCTATATCCGGCACAAACCGATTTCCGGATCAAATACCGGTTATGCACTACTCATGAGTGTTATTAAAATGACTTTTTCACACTTTGAAGTCAACGATGCATGATTATATTATAAATCTAACAACAGCCTTCACGCTTCAGTGAAATCCAATACAGTGAATATGACTAATGCTTCTAGTTTACACATAAGAATCCTGTAATGTAATCATACTAGAGAACAGTCAGATTTTTCCCAGATAATCTCTTTTTTATAACAATAAAAATATGAAATGGAAATTAATATAAATAATTTAGATATATTCTAAGTTTATTTTATTTACACAATGTTGATTTTAGCTTATTAAATTAGTATTAGTAAATTAGTATTAATTATGTGTAAATTGGTTTAGCATCTTATCGCAATTGAATACACTACAATATAGGTAATAATTTTGAGCACTATTTTAATACAAAAATTTAAAACACTATTTTTTAAACAGAAATTTAAACGTCAAAAACAATACCTAATTAATTAATCAATTAATTAAACTTACCGATATAACATGATCATGTTGTTTAAAGTAATTCTTAGGCCACATTAAGTTTCCTAAATTTCTCGCTCTTTTCTTCCCGATCATTTCATAACATTATTCGTAGAACAATAATTCCCCAGTCAGGATAATAAAAATAGCCTAATTATTTAATATTAATTAATTTTAAAATTAAAATAAAATTATTTATTTACATATGTTTTTGGTGTAAAAAATAGAGCGGGTGAGTTCATTCCATCTACTGGCATAACGTGTAATGATAAAAAAGGGTTCATATCGTTTACAATTTATTTAAGTATAATTTACTAATAATTAAAACTAATTTAATAGGCAAAAATCAAAAGTGTATAAATAAACTAATTAGTAATTATTATTTGAGGTAGAATGTTTATTTATCTACTAATCTTAAATTATTACACAATCTCATATTTTTTAAATTCGATTCAATGAAAATGAAATAGTTCATTTTGTCGACAGACATTTGATCTCTGATACATATCGTCTACAGACTTTTGGTATACGACACAGTTCGTTTCCAAACATTTGATCTACGACACATATCATCTACAGACATTTGATCTAGTGCATTAGGCTTAGAACTTTGGTTAAATTCAGGGGTTGGTTTAAAGTTGCAACATGGTTAAGTCTATGTTAGGATTATGGCTAAGGTTAGGATTATTGCAAGAACAACAGTTTGGGTATACCTAATGTCGGTAGATCAAATGTCGGCAGACATACTGTCTTATAGCTAGACTAAAAGTCACCATAAATTTATCATAATATACAAGTTTTACAATTAAATTCTTATTGGTAAATTCAATCATCTATGTGACAAATTTTCTTTAGGGCAGTCTTTCTAGCATTTGCACATTTTTCTTCTAAATATTTAATTATATAAGGTATTAATTTGAGAAATAGATAATCTATCTATCTAAAATTGACATCTGTACATTTTAAGTATTTCACAAGTTTTATTTAACTGAACAAAAGTTGCAACTAAAATATCTTCATTTATTAATGAATTAATACTTAAAAATGAAATTTTTATCAATAATTCAACAAAAGCAATAACGTCTATTTGTTTCGTTAGACAGGTTTAGCGCTATCTCGTCGCTTTTAATGAAACAAAAAAACGATGCAACTAATTCAACAGTAGCACAACGCTTGTATTACCACATAAATTAAATCGATAAGGAATTTTGAAAAAACAAATTCAAGCAAATATTTTGGCGATGTGATGAAGAAGAAATTCATACACAAAACAAACTTCAACAAATCTTCAAAAACACATGAAGACACAGAAACAAAGACAAAACTAATTAAAATGCAAAACGATGCAATAGTCAACATGACCCAGACAAATTGACCCTATTCTATAAATACTTATAGAGTGGGATTATGATACGGGTTAGGATTATGATTGAAGCTAGGGTTAGTGGTTGGGTTAAGTTTAAGCTTAGTTAGCTTTTAGAGTTGGTTAATTGATTTATTAAATGAATTGACTGGGAAGTTTTGTCGGGTTAATTTATTTGGGACCGTTTTGTCAGGGTACTACATATTCGCATTAAATATTAAAAAACTTCAATATTGAACACAAAACTAAATATAACGATGTAAAAAAATAAATTATACAATATAACTTAAGTAGCTGTTTTATCAATTAACTAATTACATGACATGGTCCTTAAGTTGACTCTATATTCAACGTCATTCGTTAATGATTTTACAAGTCCAGTTATAGCGTAATTTAAAAGTAAAGCTTAAGTTAAATTCTAATCAAACTACACTAACATTAAAAATAAAAAATTCAATTAGCATTTCCTCAAAAGCAATGTAGGCTAAAAATGGCTTTCAGAACCACGGCGCATACTTAACTTTTCACAATTTACTTGCTAGCATCACTTGCAGAAAATATAATTTATATATAAATATATTTTATAAATGTTCTTGAATCGGAATTGTCAACTTTTTTGCATTCAATTTTGGTATAGAGTCTCATTTTGTATAAAATTTAGTTAAACATTCATATTTGGTGATCAATTTTAATAAACAATTTGGATGCAATTGTATGCAATTTGGTATACAAATGAGAACTGACAGGCAAGTCATCTTATGTACGCACATCATCCAGACTCATGCGTGATGTCAAATTGATTATACCTTTGTCGTCTTTCTCCTTCCTGTCGTCCTCAGCTTCGATGAACTAAAGAACCAAAACAATTAATAATCAAATAAGAGTCATTATTTAACGTCACATCAGCACTAAATGGTGATGAGAGAGAGAGAGAGCGAGAGCCAGGGAGAGAGAGAGCGAGAGCCAGGGAGAGAGAGAGAGAGAGAGAGAGAGAGAGAGAGAGAGAGTAAACAATTATGGCATACATAGGTATACACCTTAGATTCCTTAGAGTCTTGTGTACTAACAGGAACATCAGATCTTATAGAAATATCATCAGTGTTCAGTCCGGATGCGATTATATGACTGCCACCTAAAAAGAAAAAAAATCGCTATGATTCACAGACTGTTCGTCTATAACAATTCGTATTCAAAATTTTGCTCTACAGACAGTTGATCTCTCATACAAAATTAACGTTAAATTTAGGGTTAGCGTCGGTAGACCATAGATCTGGTTTGCTCTAATAAAGTCAAAAATAAAAAGTCAAAAATGAAAAGGTCGCATTCATAAAGTCAAAAATCCTAAAATGGAATAATTAAAAAGTAGAATAGTAAAAATATCGCATATAAAAAGTCAAAAATGAAAAAGTCAAACATTAAAAAAGTCGCAAAAAATAAACTTGAAGATAAATCGCACAACAATAAATACTATTCGACTTTTTCATTGTTTGACTTTATGATTTTCGTATTTTTGAATGCGACCTTTTTATTTTCAACTATTTGTTTTCGACTTTATCATAGTATACCCATAGATCTGCAGGTAAATTGTAGTAGAAGAGAGGTGTGTAGTTGTGGAAATTATAAATCAACCAAATAAAATATTTTTAGTGATTTTCCATTTTTGCTAATTTACCATTAACGAACAGTTTTAAAACAATAGATATATTTTTTGTTGCATATTACGGTCTATTTTATAATGAGACATAATAAACAGAATAACGAATAAAAAAAGAATTATACGTAAAAAGAGGAAAAATACAAAAAGAAAAATAATCAAAATGGAATTGAACCTTTTGCTGCACGGAATGCAGATAACTCAGCATCATTCAATTCAGATCCTCGCTTTAGACAAAGAGCTTTCATCTCTGGATCAAGCTTTTGTTTCTTCAATTTTTTTAGTAAGTCAAATCGCTGTCTTTTCCTACATCTGAATGCTACAGAGAATTTGTTTAATGGTTTACTAGTTTTTAATACCTGACATTTATTTTACAAACTGAATTATTGAAGAGATTTTTGTCCGAGTCCCAGTAGATTAAAAAAGCAATTGTACCATCTACACGTGAGATAAAAAAGCGATTGCCCCCCTGTTACTAGATATGAGAGGAAAAATAATAAAAAGAAACTGTCTACGTTGTTATACACTAGAACAAACTCGCATAAAAATATAAAAAATTCTTAGAGAACAAATGGTTCTGTATCTGCACCAGCATCATCGCAAGATTCATCTTAATTGCATAATACGATCGAATAATAAGATTAATTTTTAGGTTTAAATTAATTACTATTTATTTTAATGTGCATCAACATACAATTATCAGAATCAAATATACAATTTACAAAATAATAGTTCAAACAAGTATTGCAGAAATAACACATCACATATATAAGAAAGGATGAGGAATATAATAAGATAAATTGATTATTAAAATTAATTCATAAGATTTAAAATTAATTCATATGATAAGTGCAATAATTATTCACAATAATTATACAATTAATTTATAAGATTAATTAAGGAAATTAATTAATTACACATTGATTCTGATGGTGGTGGTCTTGGATCTGACTGACCAGCTTTTTCCATATCGACAGACGACATTTCAATGATGACAATTATATCAAAAAGCTATCTTGGTATCTATAAATTATCCTAAATAAGAAAATTATACTTAAAATAAAAATTACAAATGAAATAAAGTAAGCGTTTTATTATTTAAATACATGAGCCAGGAATAGGTAATCCTTTCGGTTACGCAGCACATGAAGCTTATAGAATAAAAATAACATCACAAATATAAGAATGGATGAGGAATATAATAAAACAAGTCTCATCGCGAAAATCAAACTACATCCGAACACTTTTGACAAAAACAATTTGCAAACGAATTAGAGTTAGATATGATTAGAGTTAGAATTTTGGTTAAGATTGTAACTAAAGTCATGATTAAGGTTATTGAAACGGGTCAGATGTAGTTTGCAGTTATTTTCAGAAAATTTTAGTCGATTTTTATTTTAAGTTGTAAACTATAGCCATTTTATCAGCAATAATTACAGAAACACTGTCCAAAACACAAATTTATTTCTTTTCAAAAGTGTTCGATGTAGCTACATCGCTTGCATTTCGCGACTTAAGACTTATTTTATTCTATTCCCTTCTTATATATGTGGTGTTATTTTTACTCTAAAAACTTCACGAGGTGCGTAACCGAAAGAGACCCATAATCAAGGTATACCGTGCGTCATTTTGGCAATTCAAAGGTGCTGAAAAACTGAATGCAAAATTATTAAAAATTATTCATATAATTTATATGAACAATATTTATATGATATAAATATTTATAACCTACGATTACAAAGATACCAAATGTTTACTAAATCGTAATTGTATAATATTTTCAAAATATTCGGAATGATATAAATTAAATTTAGCTTAAATCTCAATAAATTAAAATAATTTTTTGATTATAATTTTAAATTAAATAGATTTAAAAATACCGCCGTTACAAATGTTACCAAAGAACGTACGATGTTTTTATTTTGTTTTTAAACTTTGTATTTTGACGCGTTTTTCGAGGAATCTCAATTAAAAACTTACAATAAGCAAATAAAATACTTGTTGCAATTATTTATTAAATAGTTTGTGTGAAATAATATTATTTAATTACAGTTTTGTTTCAATTTTTTAATTATTGAATGAAACTTTTAAAATTTAATACGCTAAGGGATGTTCATACAATGGTATAATTACATTTTGATTGCATTGATAATAACTGTGTATATTATTAAATTTACATTAGTTAAGCCTATTTGGTTATATTTTAGCCAGTAACCTAGCTGTTGGAGTATTATCAATAATTGGATGAAAGATACTGCAATACAATAATCCTTTAGACAAACTTGTTTAGCGTGTGCAAAAATCAAACAAATGTACAATAAAATGACCAACAAAGTATTTTGGCGTGTTAATATACAAATTCAAATAAGTTAATTTCCAACGCTTATAATTTTAAAGTGTAGCCTACTTGTTACAAAAGCTATAATTTTTCAAAAAGGAATTGTTAATTACAAGAATTCGAAAATTGAACTCACTCGTGTTCGAAATATCGTTCATAAATAAGCATATTTTAACTCTAAACAAGTATTTAAATAATTAAAAGCCGATAAGTAACTATAATCAGATAGCTTATAAGTTTTATAGGAGAGGCTAAATCACTTTTCCTGACAATTTTCCCTAATAGTTTGTTCTTAAAAATGGATTCATTGTAATTTAAAAGACTTTTATATAGATTGTGTCATATCGACTGTTTATAAAACGTGCAATGTCATAAAATTTTGTTATTCAAAATGTTTAAAATGTGTCTGTTTAGCACGAAAAGGTCCCCCTTGTGGTGTTGATTACACGTAGGCTATTCGGAGATTAAAGACATGCATGCTTAGACCAAAAACCCAGTGATGACCTTTAATAAAAGGTTATCACTTTATTTAAACTATACACTCCCCAGCCCTCTCAATGAAATTTTGGCAGAACTTTAAAACCAATGCTGAAAGTTGCCGCTGACAATAGAAAACATATGATTCACTA
>JAQIXG010004169.1:0-13349 GCA_034700105.1 Oconnorella tubifera
ATCGTAGATAGAAAAAGGTTTTAATATTGAGGATAAATTTTGAATTTCAATATATTCATAACCTTTAAAAAAACTGTAACGGAAATAATCATGTTTATGATATTATAAAGTTACAGTTTCTGTAAAGCATTAAAAAATAAAGCATTATAGAATAATGCAATAATGCATACTATACAATAATTAATATAATAATGCAATAATTATACAATATAAGGTATTATGTCCGGGGGGGGGATGTCAGTAAACAGTATCAATAAACAGTAATAAATACGTTACATTTTACAATTATATCAATAAACAGTAATAAATATATATTTAAGCAATGTAGGCCTATTTATTATACTCGTGTATTTAATTCTGTTTTCATGTCATAGTAATTACATCAGTATTTTTGATTGACAGTAATATCGAACCAATCAGTTTGCGTTTAACAAGATAATCGAACGTGAGCCCCCAACAGAGTCGCCGACAGAGTCGTCAGTGTGAATAGCTTGATGCTTATAGCAGTGTTCGTTTTTCTTCGTGGCTCGAAAAGTCGCGCGACAAGCTCTACGACTCGAGAAGAGAAACGCGCACGTTCGTTTCTCTTCTCGTGTCGTGGTGCATGTCGCGCGACTTTTCGAACCACGAAGAAAAACGAACACTGCTATAAGCATCAAGCTATTCACACTGACGACTCTGTCGGGGAATCAGCTCCCGACAGTGCCCCCTACAGAGTCGCCGACAGAGTCGCGCGACTTTTCGAGTCGTGCGTCGAGTCGTGCGTCGAGCTCCCGACAGAGCTCCCGACAGAGTCGCCGACAGAGTCGCTGGTGTGAAGCGTGTTTTACTGCAAGTAATTTATATACACATAGGTTACACCATCAATCACAAATTAATCACTCTTTCATTGCAATGCGGACAACTATAAAAAGATATTCATCTAATCGCTGTAAAATATAAATCTATCAGCCTATATCAGATATATGCACCATATATCTAAAAATTACAATTGTTTGATGCAAAATAACTTCCATTAAGTCTTGTTATTTCAATAGTCAAATAGAGGTAAAAGTTCTTTCCAAATACATAACACACTTCATGCCCCTGTATTTCAATGATAAAATTTCTTATAATGTTACGTTTGCATCACAGTAAGTCGGTTGTGTTGGGTTAGTGAATTCAGGTTTAATCAGTGGTTAGAACCGGGTTGGATCAAAAGAATCAAATTGGTTCGGGTTATAAAAAAAGTAACCTCCGGGCAACTCTGAGATAATGTTAAATGATTATGATCGCATAATTTATATAAAGAACTTTAATAATCATAAAACCAAAGACAATATTTAAATTTTCTATCGAAATTAATTATAACCTCTAATTTCAGTATTATTTAGAATGGCCATATCTTATAAAAAAGCAATCATATTTTTATGTGCTAAATATGAACCTAAGCATATTAAATTTGATACTTAATTGACACTCAACTTCATGTGGACAATAATAAGATAATGACAATGTTCACAAGCATTGTCAATATAACCGTTTTAATTTAATGTGTAGCCTATAATTACTATAAGATGCAGAATTATTGAATATATTCTACATTGATGTAATATTATGTTAGTTGGCATTATATAAATTAGAATTACTGAAATATATTTATGAAAAGATCTTAAGATACCAACTGTAACAAACTATCAAAATTAGAAAACCAAATATTCCTAATAGTCAGCCATGTTTTTTTTAATACTTAAGATCACCACAACATGGGGGGGGGAGGGGTGTGCAGAAAACAGTGAGGGGGGAATGCTCATCGCCAATTGACAGTAAACACTCGAACATATTCTTGAACATATTATTAAAACAGTTCATTACATAATATTCTCGGTGAGCATAGGTCCAGACTAGAAGGCATTGTAATCTATTGTAATTACAAGTCAATACCTATAAATAGCTATAAAATAAAAAAAACACCATTACAAAACTGTTTATAAATAAATAATGCAATATAAATATATTAGCTATCTGAGGAGGAAAATTGTCTATTAACAATGGATAATCAAGAAATATGGTCAGTAAGAAAATAGAAATAAATTCTAATAGTTTATTATAAACCTGCTTGAGAAGAAAAAAATAGAACATATTATATTTAAATTGTATAAACTAAATATAGCAACAAAAAGTGGCAGCTGTAGAAAAAAAATTTGGCGTTCATTTAATAATTAAACTAATAATAAGTCAATAACAATGCTAACTTAATTAGCATTATCAGTTGAATTTAGACGAAAATAGCTAAAAATAGCTCTCATTAATGAGGCTAATCATACAGAGTTCATTAACTGAGTAAATTGATTAGAGATACACTTCAAAAAGTATTTGAAAACATCTTTAAAAGATTTATAAGCAACTTTAGCAAGTAAATACTGTATAAAAAATTGAGTGTTTTAAAATTCTATGAATATCTTCAGTTGCCCCCTTTTATTTTCCACAGGCCCTCCACTTCAATACAAATTAAATTTATTCTACAACAATCAGTGCACTCCTTAATTTTGATATATATTTATCTACCTCAATATATACACAGTCATAATGTAAACTCGTACATAACTGCGAAAATAGATGCATCAAAATCTAACAATGACCCTAGAATAAACAAATAAACGTTTTTAAACTTAATAAATTACTCGAGTATCGCAAAATGAATTCCAATTGTAAAAGATATAACAAAATCATATACAGCTTATAAACATTGATCAGTATCAGTGGCGGATACATAGGGGGGGGGGATCGCTCCCCACCCTAAATGGTCGTTTTATTTTTTTTGACATGTAAATTTAAAGCTTGAAGTAGCGATAGCCCCCCCTACATAGTCGATATAATTTGTTTACATGTTAAGTTAAAGTTTGATGAAACGACCGCCTCCCACCCCTACATAGTTAACATACTAGTTTGTAATAAATCAATGTAAAGCTGCAGGCTTCTACAGATATAGATATATTTAGACTGTTTATAAAGCGTGCAATGTTATAAAATCTTTGCGAAATCTAATCGACAATATTAAAATAATAATAATCTAGTTGACAATCAAAAAAAAAATAGTCAGCTCTGAAAAAAAAATCGACCCACCGCTACTGGATCCCCTGGATCCGCCACTGATCAGTATACACTAATCCAGTTAAATATTTTAAAGCACAATCATAAAACAATCAAAACCACTTACCATAAATGATATATCACAAAATATTGAATGGAGCAAAAGTGTCCGTTTATCAGCGGTAAAGAAATAATTAAGCCAATGTTTTATTCTTAAAACTAAATCAAAGATATCCTTCTGTATAAAAGAAAACCTTCCAGTCATCTAATACAACCTAATAAGCTATTCTACAGATACAGTAATAAAATCACTGCGCAAAAAATATCCTCTTTAAATCACAAGTAATTTGAACTATTCAACAGCTGCGTACTTTACACCCTACTTTTGATCGTAACGTTATATAAATATCTGCGGAGTTGCATCACTTAAAATCATCGCCAGGCGCCCAAAGATAGCAGTGATTTCAGTATTGCAGCAGAATGAACAACATTATAGACCTACACGCCATTGCTCATCATTATATCGAAGCTATTGTTACAAAGCACGCGCGCACATAGGAGTCATTCTTACGATAGGGTGGGCGAGACAAAGAAAGAGAGTGAGACCCGTACAGTCATATTTTATTCAGAAAGAAAATGTAATAATCTAGCAATATAATTTGTCATTCATGAAAATATGGATAAAGAGCATGAAATTTTAAAAAGCCCAGTTAAACAAACAATCACAACAAAACATTGGCCCAATTGGTATATTTTTAGATTATTACTTTATGAGAGCTTGATGAATGAAGAGGGGAAGTTCAATTAATAACTTTCTTCACTGTTTTGAACGGTCAATTAGGCGATTCAACAGAGGGGGGTGGGGGTCCCAGTCAAAACAGAGATATTGTAATGAAACCTTTGTTAAGTTAACTCTAATTTGAAGGTGATAGAATTAAATAATTTTAGATACATATTTAGAGATCAATGAATGAACGTTTGAAACAATATACTTTCCCTGTTGATTTTCAATATAAAAACTATACTGGAGACTATCAGGGGAGATAGAGATCTGAAGGGGCCAAAGCAGTATTTTTAAATTGTTTTTATCCGCTATAATTTGCATCTGGATTCTCCACATAGTTTTTCAGTGAGTGTATGTCTATAATTAAACATATATGTCAAATCTCAAAATTTAAAATATTCGAATCTCAATATATTGTTTTGGAAAGTCGAGACAAACACATTCCATTAGAACTTCATATTGCCAGAATGTTTGGAATTATGTTCCATACAAATACTTTAGTAGACATATAACCAGCAAATATTTAAAAAAACATTGTGTTTTAATTTGTAATCTTCCAAGGTTTGCAAAATGATCAAAAGACTACAAAATTTACATATAAATTACAATTTATTTTTACCTAAAAAGTGGCCTACGAATAGAAAATGTCAAATTTAAATACAATATTTATAAACCCTCCCACCCTCTAAAACAAATCTTGCCTACTCTATTACTGTATAGGGTTTTATTAGCACTCAAGGTGGAAGAAATAAAACGATAAAAACTCTTTGAAGATTCTGAGTACAATGCAACCCGGCCGGGGAATAGGAAGCGAGCGACCAGACAGCATTCTATGCAGCATCGATAGAGATTTAACGATCTACTTGTTATACAGCGCTTCTAGCAATGTTATCAATAACAATCAAGAGTAGTAGAGCTTTATTAAAGAGATATGCAATAAAATACTGCATGCATACAAGGCAAATAGAATGATCTAAAACTTGTCATGATTTCTGAAAAAAATCGTTTTTAATAAATAAACATACAGTTGGATACATGTGACTTAAACATAAAAATGTACAATAGATCATTTTAAATTAAGATGAATTGTGATACATTAAGATAAATTGTGATGAATAAGATGAATTAAGATGAATTTCAAAATCATTTATTCTTAAACCAGTTTAAATAGTGCAGTTTAAATAGTCAAATAGTGCAGTTTAAATAGTCAAATGCTGCATACTCAACAATTAAATAAATATGCAATATATCAACGAAAAGCATAACTTTTTTGTTACAAGATTCTTGATAATAAAAACATACCTGTTGACATCTCAATATCGATCATAAGCCCAAATTATATATTCAAAATTTTCTAATTATCTAAACTTTTCTATAATAAAACTTTCTATACTGTCAATCAAATACTCTATTGATCAACTCTTTAATGTAGTAACATCATTATCAATTCCAACACGATTACAAAGAAAAATAAACAATGGTATCTCGCCTACTAAACGCCTTATTCTCCTGTCTTTACTCATCACAGTTGATCAACAAAACATCACATTCACTAAACACACACTTCAAACTTAAACAATGTATAATTCTCTCTTAATAAAATCTTGAAGAAGTCAACATGCTTAATATGTCTCATACGTGTCAGCCGGTAGAGTAAGGTTTTCTAGTTAAAACCAAACAAAGTAGACCGCTAGCTTGACGGTAATAATATTAATAGGTTTATACTATAGTACACTATAGTATAAACCTATTAATATTATTACCGTAATAATTATAATTATTAATAATCAAATATATTAAGAATCGAACAGTAAGACCTGTAGACCAAATAATTTTTGGGTCAAGTCATGTAAGAGAAGAGGGACCAATCGCAATAAAACGCAACATTTTTTTGCACTTGTTGAAATCAGTAAAACTACAGGGAATAGAGATAATGATGATAAGACAATGATGTGTCAGAATGCAGTCTCCATTCTAAATCAGAGATTGAAACTTTTTTATTTCAACATCTTTAGATATAGATTGATTTTACTTGCAGTTTATATTTTTACATTGTTTTTCCATTCATTTTATTAGGACAAAATAACAACAATAGTGCGCAACATCACAAAAGCGCAGGAAATACGCATTAAGCTACTATATTACAACTCTGCGCTATAATAAACCTAGATATCATAATATATCTATTAATTAACAATAATGTTTATTAAAAATCGACCCATAAATACCTACCGCTTATTAATTAACAATTAATAATCTATTACTTATTTATAAACTGACTCTAACCTATCATTTGTTAATAAGAATGCGTGTATAAACATAGAACAAGATAATATTAGTAGATTTATATACTTTAACACAAAACAGCATCGGTTCAAGTGTCGATGGTAAAAACTTTTAAAAAGTGAACTAAAAATAGAAACCTCACCTGATCACACTCATTAACTCGTCAATCTTAAATAGCTTGGCTAGGTTCTGTTGGTAATCAATAAATCATTTACATTAGCCTCATTAGAAATTCAACGAAAACCAAGCATGTCGTTGTATATATGGCATTATCGATTCACTTTTAGAAAAATTATATTTTTATACCAAATCCGTTTTATACGATTTCAAATTCATAGCGTTTGCAATAGTAGTGATTGTTTTAAATTAGAGAGGGGGTAGCGGAGTTAGGGGGATAATTGCTCAAGCAATTATAGGAACAAAAATTTCAATAAGGTACAGTTCAGTTATTTTTAAGTAGTTTACTCTTTCTGAAATTATGCTGAGTTTTGGACCAAAGCGATTGCCTAATACATAAAAATAAATTCTTTAGTCATTTAAAACATAATCATTGCCAACTGTTACTGTTACAGAAAACAAAATTAACTAAACCATTTCTGTGAAAAGGGGACAATAATAAAGATAAACATGTGTGCAAATGTATAAAAATCAAAAATTTAGCAACTTTTCATTTATACAGCACAACGACTAAATACGCTACAAAAATAAGCTACGTGATAATTATTTATAATTTTTATTCAATTCAAAAAGGGGTGTAAATATTACTCCCACGCAGGAGAAAACAACTCAATGAAAATTCTATAGATATGAAATATTTACAACTTTTTTCAAAAATGTCAATAGTATGTCTAAAAAAATGTCTGAATAAAGAAATAATTATATTTTTGAGCGTTGCATAATTTAATGAATCATTCAGTACACATAACTTCAGTAAGTTATTTCAGTAGTACTAAATATGCATTCAAATATATAAATTAAAGAAGAGTTTATTCAATAATAAGTTACTTGTAACTTTATTAGCACAGCTAGTCATACGTTAAATTTGATTACACAGCAATTTGTTAATAACATTACCATATATTATAACATTCAATAAAGATTTAAATTCCTTTACTATTATTATTATTTAATTGAATAAAGTGATGCCAGTTATAAAACTGAAATACAAATAATCATAACGTTTTAAACATTATAAAATAACTAACAAAACAAATACTAATATTCTTTATCAATCTAATAACAAACATAACAAAATTGTAAACATCATAAAATGCAATAAAATCATCCAATTGAAAGAACCAATGGAAATAAAACTTCAGCTCAAATAAAAACGATATTTATAATATAAAATTAAGAAACACAAACACTTGAGGCGATTTTAAAACACATAATTTTATAAGAATACAAATAAAATAAAAGCAATAATCTATATTATAATTGAATGTTTACTAAACGACGATTAAAAAAAGATCTATTGTGAAAATTAATTTCTGCTTAATAAAATTTTACATATAAATGCGACATCGATAAAAATATAAGCAGCATAAATAGAAACAAGAGAATATGATGATATAAAATAAATACATCGTAAAAAGTAATTAATAAGTACTACTAATCTTAGTCAATAATAAAACATACCTGATACAACCGAACATAAACAATCATCAAACTTTTCAAAAAGACTACAAACGCATAAAAAAAAAAAAAAAAAACGTGAACCAAAAACTCATCAAAGTCATAAAGATAATTCATAGTACTAAAAAAATTTACCAAAAATTAATAAAAACTCTCAACAAATCGTAAAAATCTCGCAGTAAATTTCGCACACACTTTGTACTGAATGAGATGCACTTGACATGGGCCTGATGAGAGAGTGAAATGAAGCAATTCCTGACAGAATCAAGAGAAGTCCTTCAATCTTAAGAAACCGTTCAGAAGTTCTCGAGTAGCTGACCGACTGATATTGTAAATTTATCAATATTTGTTCTACTTTGCATTCTAATAAATTACTTCTAAGATACAGTTATTTAGTATAGAGAGTAATATATATTTTCACTCTGTCTGTAGGTATTAATATGTAGAAATATTTGACTAATTGACTGCAAATTTATAATACTATAATTTTTTATGAAAAGCTTCGTTCTCATCATTTTGCTTATCTTGCTTGTTTAATAAACATTGACAGCTAATGCATAATAACATCATTTTTGTATCATATACACATCATTTTGTGCTATATAGTCATTTTGCTTGTTTCTGCAAAATAAATGTTGGATTGATCTCTCTTCTGTTGTCTTTTACTTTAGAAAGACTTGATTTATGGCTTTCTATCACATAATAATGATTTCATAACTTACAGATTTATAACATCTGAAATTAAGAATTCAATCTAACAGGATTAGAATTAAGGCTACAGAAAATTCACATTTAATAGTTACTGAGTATTTTTAATAAATAATTTAAATGTTATAAATCGTAAATGCTGCGTACTTTACTCCGTACATTATTATTGTTTGCAAATAAACAATGATAATGATGGTGTGTACACTAGTAAATCAAACACTGAATAATTTTTTATTTAGTATAAAACTGCGATCTTACTTCGTAGCCTTACTTCGATTGCCTTCATAGTTAAAATTCAATAGAAACGTGAATTTATAGAAAATTAATTATTTTAAAAACATCAAATTAAAAGAAATTTAACATCTGAATGAATATATTTGTACAAAACCTATCAAAATAAATACTTAGACATAGTAAAAAAACAAAGCGGATATATGAAATGAATTTAGTCATTAGCCGATTCATGATAAATTATTAAGATCAACTATTTTCAAAGCATGTTGATAACACATAAAGCACCGGATAAGAATACGACGGATCGAATTCTCTAAATGCTCACTATTGGGACTACTCGCTGCACCCTGAAGCGCTTTGTTTAAATAACCAGCGACATCTGAGATATCATTCATACGATACATTAATCAATTTCTTTAAACTTAAATATATTATTGTTACAAATTTCTGTCACAAGTTTTTAGGATAAAAATAAGACCGCATATATCAGTTAGGATGAGGAATATAATAAAACAAGTCTCATCATGAAATTCAAACTACATCAAACATTTTGAAAAAAAAAATGTTTTGGCGCAGTGTTTCTTTAATTATCGCTCAATAAATGGTGACTGTTTACAAATAAAAAATAAAAATTGTGAAATTCTCTGGAAATAACAGCAAACACCGTCTGATCCGTCTCAATAACCCTAATCATGACTCTAATTATAATCTAAACCAAAATTCTAACCCTAAATCATCTCTAACCTTAACTCGGTGAGGTACGAAACCGAAAGGGAGCCCCTATAATTCTAATTTCGTAGAATTCTCAATCAAGACGATTTACGGCGTGATTCCATAATATTACCAAATCCTAATCAATCATAAAACTGAAACAGCTGATCGATAATTATTCCATCACTAACAATAATAATATAATAACTAAGCTAATAATCACGATTTTCGTTCAATTATAAAAGAACAGCGCGTAGATTATTATTTCTTACCCCTGTTAGGTAAATCCGGCGATGAAGGGAAGAAAAAATAATTTTAAAATAAAATTTAAAAAAATATTTAAATAATATTTAATTGGATTTATAAATAGATTGCCTTGATTTTGTTCTTTTGTCCAACAAAAATATTTTTTATTCTACGGACACTTACACTATTTTTCTGTGCAGTATTTTATTGTATTTTTAAAAGAATAAAGAAATAAACACGACCTCTGTAGCGGGTTAACGACCTCTGAACCGGGTTGATCAACAACATTTAAAGCGGGTCAGTGACCTCTGCAGCGGGTCAACGATCTCAAGAACCGGGTTAACGACCTCTGAAGCGGGTCAATGACATCTGTAGCAGGTCAGCGACCTCTGTAACGGATCAACGACCTCTGTAGAGGATCCAGCGGGTCAATGACCTCTGTAGCGGGTCAGCGATCTCTGTAGCGGATCAATGACCTCTGTAGAGGGTCCAGCGGGTCAACGACTTCTGTAGAGGGTCCAGCGGGTCAACGATTTCTGTAGAGGGTCCAGCGGGTCAACGACCTCTGTAGAGGGTCCAGCGGGTCAACGACCTCTGTAGAGGGTCCAGCGGGTCAACGACCTCTGTAGCGGGTCATTGTGTAATTTTAATTATCATTTTCTGTTAGAGAACTGAAGAACTCGAGTTCTTTAGAATAATAAAATTTAATATTAAATATATTAAATTTAATAATTAATATTATTAATAATTTATTAATTTTGATTTATTATTCTTCGGTATGCATAATAATTATTTATACATTCATTATTTTGTATGAATTGAATTAAGCAATTAACAATAAATTATATAATATTTTCATGATGTAATGTGATATAAATGCGGGTCAAATTTGGTTACGCACCTCATGAAGTTTTTAGAATAAAAATAAGACGACATATATAAGAAACGATAAGGAATATAATAAAACAAGTCTCATCGCGAAATTCAAACTATATTGAATATTTTTGAAAAAAATAATTGTATGCTTTACACAGTGTGTCTTTAATTATCGCTCATAAAGTGGCGATTGTTTACAAAGAGAAAATAAAAATCGGCTGAATTCTCTGGAAATAACTGCTAACTACGTCTGATTCGTCTCAATAACCCTAATCATGACTCTATTTAGAATCTAAACTAAAATTCTAACCCTAAATCATCTCTAACCCTGAACCATCTCTAACCCTAAGTCGGTGAGGTGCGAAACCGATTGTGAGCCATAGTTTATTCGATAGGTTTTAACAAAAATAATTACAAAATTAATCATCCTGTAATAATGAAAGTAAAATATTTTCTTGTTTAAGTTTGAATATCTGCAGATTCGCATCTGAGTTGTTTTTACGACGAATTTGATACAAAACTATTTTGGTGCAAACTGATGTCTAACCGTAATCCTAAATATTAATTTAACTGTAACTATGATCCTAATGTTAAACAATAATTTCTAACCCTAATCTTAATTAATTTAAGTTTTTAATTAAATATTTTTGCACCGAAATGGTTTTATACCAAACTCGTCATACATTCTGACTTATTACGTTTTCATTTATTTTATTTTTTCGTATAAATCGTATATAAATTACTCTTTTCAAACAGTAATTTATCTTACATTTATCTGAGAATATCTATTTATTTATCTGAGTCAATAATGACTGACAGCAGAACAAACGAGTCTGATGCTACCGGTAGCGCTTCCGGTGGTGTCGCGTCCTGGTCCGTCCCTTCCATCTCAGATGAGGACAGATCAGTGGCGCAGCGCGCTAGTTGTCTCTTCGAAACGGGGGACTATGATAAATGTCTCGCGAGTCTCTCGCATTTGGCGGCGACACGTCCTAAAGACGCAAAGTTACTGCATAACAAGGCAGTGGTGGAATTCTGCAAAAGCGGGCAGAAAAAAATGGACGCGTTCAAACGCGCGCTCAACGATATTTATGTCAAGGTGCGATTTGTTCATTTTAGTTTTGTTCAGTCTTGAAGTAGGTCACAACAAAAAAACAACAGTTTAGACGATAGCTTAGATAACGTTGAATACTAATAGATATTTAATTGATATACAATGTAATCACATTTGACATTATAAAAGCAATATAAAGGTAAGAATGTTTATTTAGATGCAGAAAGTTAATAGTTTGAACAAGTATTACAAATCAACATTTGTTTTACCGTTCGAAGTTAGAAAGTTTAAAAAGTTTCTTGGGAAACTGTTCCAAGGTTTAATAATTGTTTAAATAAGTATTGCAACTAAAATCAAGTTAACAATATTAGTTAAAATATATCGTATATGATTTTTATTTAACTTAACTGTTTCTTTACAGTTTATCATAGTTTACTGTAGATAAACTGTAGATAGTTGATTGTTATGTTATTATTAAAGATACTATACTTTAGTATCTTTACTTTTAAACGATACTTTTTCTTGCTTGTGTAGTTGTATCCTGACGATACAGTTGACAGTTTAGACAGTTGTTGTCTTATATACAATTGCGCACTTTTACTATATCACAGTAAGCAATACGCAGCTGCATTGAAAGTTCTAGAAAAACTTCTTCCTTATATTGATCCTATAGGTGGGTTCTTTTATTATTTATATATTCCCTTTTGGGTTATAAATCAGTTCAAATGCTTGCCCCCCTGATGATACCAAAGGATGAGCATAAATTGCGTTTTTTCTATTTCTGTACATGTAAGACTTTGTCTTGTGTAACGGAATATCCTTTATATATTTTCTAGAAACATTTATTTGTCATTTTAGTTACTTATTTAATAGCTAATTATTTTTATTAAAACTATTTTCTTTGGAAATGATAAGAGAGACAGACTGACAGAGAAAGACACAGAGAGACAGACAGATTTATTAATGTTGGTTAAATTCCTCTAAAATTTATTGATGATCTATAAGGCCGTTTGTGATTGGCTACTTTATCTCTACTGTTTATGATATTAAAAATTTCATTCGTACGTACGGGCGAAGCATTTAGTTATTGAATTTTGTTATCTGCAGAAGATGTAACGGTACAAAAAGCAGTTTTGTTGCTTACTGAACTGTATCTTTGTACAAATCAGGTTGAGATTTAGCAGAAATCTGATTTTTTTTCTTTGCATTAATTTTAAATAACTTATTTTAATTCATTTATTTTAATTCATTTATGTTATTATTTGCCTTTATTTTAAATAATTCATTTTAATTATTTGATTGTTTGCATTTATTTTAAATAATTTGTATTCGTACAAAGAGAATATAAAATATTGAATAAAGTGTGTAGATTTCGAAACAATATTAAAATTATAATGTTGTAACATTGAGTAAAACTACTTAAACGAGACATTTACTGTCCTTTCATATATCAACTAGTAGTGTTATTATTTAATATCTATTTTAATTGGTTGCTATTTATAGCCTCAGAAGTCACTAGACATGCTAGGTATACTAGATAAGAGTTACGCGACCAATGAGAAGGCTTCGTCAGATAAGGATGACTCATCGGAGAAAAGTGGCCGGTCGGGTAGCACAGAGCCTCAGATAGATTCTAACAAGTCCATGTTGTGTCTGGTAGGGAGGATGGGAGGAGAGGGAGGGGGGGATGAGGGAGGGGTGGGGGGTTGATAGAGAGTGGGGGATTGAAAAGGTGGGGTGGAA
>JAQIXG010004170.1:0-13348 GCA_034700105.1 Oconnorella tubifera
CCTGAAAACATTAACCAGACAAAATGATCCCTGAAAACATTAACCAGACAAATCGATCCCTGAAAACATTAACCAGACAAAATGATCCCTGAAAACATTAACCAAACAAATCGATCCCTGAAAACATTAACCAGACAAAATGATCCCTGAAAACATTAACCAGACAAATCGATCCCTGAAAACATTAACCAGACAAAATGATCCCTGAAAACATTAACCAGACGAAATGATCCCTGAAAACATTAACCAGACAAAATGATCCCTGAAAACATTAACCAGACAAATCGATCCCTGAAAACATTAATTAGACATATCGACCCCGAATACATTAACCAGACTAATCGATCCCATCCATTCATTTAATAACCCTAACCCAAAACTTATCTCTAACGCTAACTTGAATCCTAACCATAACCCTAAGAATTAGCAGTCTAGGGCCGTTTTGTGTGGGCCGTTTTGATGAGTTAATGTAAATTCTTTCTATATTTTTTATTCAGAGACTTGAATGGCAACAATCCACTACACTTGGCCTCTATAGGGGGCTACACACAGAGCATCACTACCATACTTAATGTACAGTCTCAACTGCTGGACTCAACTAATAAAAACAAGGTTTTACCCTACTATGTAATAGCATGAAATTATTTAATTAATAATTAAGTAATTAATAATAATATTAATTAATTAAACAAGTTAGACCAACAATATAATAAATAATGATGATAAATAGATTTAATTATTTATTTAAATAGATTTTATAGACTTTAGTAAGATATTTAATATAGAATTTTGTGATTATTGTTTTAAAAAAAATGTGCTTTGTGTTATATATATTGTGTTAGTGTTATTACAACTGTGTTTGGTGCTAAATATATCGTGTTAGTGTTACAATAATGGTGCTTGGTGTTATTTAGGACACGTGTTTACACCTAGCGGCTATCAATGGTCATGAGAATGTTGTGTCTATGCTACTCAACATGGGTGCAAAGATTCTACTGAATCAAGATCAGCTTCATGTACTAGACATCAGCATCAAGTTTGGCAAGAAGGAAGTCTGTACTGCGGTCATATCACATGATAGGTAAGACTTGGTGCGTCAGGGTGTCGGTTCGAATCCAGGTGAAGGCTTCATTTATAGCATGTAGCAAAAGTTATTTAAGATATTAGCGTTCACTTTAGCTTATTGTTTATATTTCCTTTTGTTTTTTGTTTATTTGTTTATATACTTATAGTTTATTGTTTATTGACTGGTAGATGGAAGGAAGCGATGGATATGAAGTCTACTCTCTATGGATGCCCCATGGTTGGGATGATCAAGTATATGCCTGAAGTATGCCTGGTTAGTAGTGTAACTGTATGTGTCTTTGTGCCTCTACATGTATATCTGGTTAGTAGTCTAATTGTATGTCTTTTATATCTTTACATGTATGCCTGGTAGGTAGTAAAATTTGTATCTCTAAATATATGCCTGTTTGTCAATTTCATTTTGCTTCACATTTTAATTGATTTACATAATTACTTTGATTCTAATTTGATTATTATTTTTTTATTTTATTCTTTAGATGATCTTAGACAGATGTCGTACTGTCTCAGGTTGTGACCCCAAAGATAAAGATTTCCATGTAAGTCTGCTAACCTTAATCCTAACCCTAATCGTTAACCGTAAAGTTAAGACTTATAACACCATTGCTAAGCCTAAACCTAACCCTAAAGTTAAGACTATAATACCAACAGTTATGTGTACTATATCTAAAATCACGTAACTCTAATTCTAAACTTAATTATTTCTTGTCACCTTAATCCTAACCCTAAGAGTCACAAAGGGTAAAATATAAGAGAGAGTTAAGTTTTATTACCTAATCCTAACCCTAAAGTTAGAGAGAGTTAATTGTTAAGTTGTATTGTTTATTACTTGCAGTACATGTATGACTTTCGTTACATGCAAGTAGAGCTTGGATTGTTGAGAATATTGAGAAAAAATGGCATCAAAGTGCTACCTATGTTTGCTCTTAATGTAAGTATTGTATTGTATTTTATTTATATATTTATTGATTTATTGAATTACTAATTGATTGATTTATTGTATTTGTTGATTGATTGATTTATTAATTGTACTATTGTATTGATTTTACGATATATTTTTGTGTTGCGTATTAGACGATGGTAGAATTCAATAGAGTCGATTGTTTGTCACATCCTGTATGCACTGCATTCCTCTCTATGAAATGGTCTGTCATTCATTCATTCATTCACTTATACATTCATTCAGACATTCATCTGTTCATTTGTTTATTCAATCATTTATTTCTTTATTCATCCATTCATTCATTAATTCCGAGTTTTATTAAATCATTCCTATATTCATTTGTGTTTATAATAATTCATTCACTTATTCATATTGTCATACATTCATTCAGTCATTCAATCATCAATACTTTAATCTATTCTCTATATTTAAATACATTTTTGTTGCAAACTTTAAACTTTGAAACTTTTTAAAACTTTGAAATTTGTTAAAAAGTTTAGAATAATAATAATTATCATTATCAGCGTTATTATTATCATCATCATCATCATCATTATCATCATGATGATGACTAACACAGGTGTGCCTATGGAATGTGGTTCCACCTGACAAATCTCATAATTTACCTGGCGTTTCTCGCTTCACTCACCGGCTTTGTTACCACTTATGATTTTTGTGCGCGAGACAGTGCTACCACTGGGGGGGAGGGTAATTATACCGTGGGGGGAGAGGGAGGGGGAGAGAATGACGTCACTGATAGTAATGTGTTGAGTCTTTATAGATGTACAGGGGATGTTCTTGTAAGTTAATAATTAACAATATTGAAATAAATAAATCGTTAATATATAAACAAATATATAAATAAATATGAAATAGATAAATATAAGTAGAAAGTAAATAAATATTAAAAGAAAATAAATAAAGTACTATCTGATGAAAAGATAAGACTATTTTTTGTCTGCTTACAGATAACAACAAAACAGAAATTGTTGGTTATTTTTATTCTCGTTTTTTGTTTACTAAATGCCGTCAAAGAATTCCTTCAAATGAAACAACAGGTCATTCAATTATTCATCTTTTAAATGCAATAACGTTAAACGTGACGTCATAATAACCGTGGCAGAGTGGATAGAGCGTGTGATTTGTAATCTGAGGGTTGGAGGTTCAAATCTCGCTGACGATTTTGGAAAAATTTGATAATAAGCAAATATTGAGTAATATTTAAATACTGTATTTATCAGGTGTTCGCTGTGTTTCTTTTTTGAAACTAATCCACTGTATTGTGCAAAATAATATATTTAATTTGACGTATTTAAACTTTATAATAACTAATTTTATATATTAGAAATAAAGGAGGAGGGGGGTAATCACTAGGTATAAAGTTTAGTCAGTTTTTTAGTTTTTTTTAGTAGATTTTTAATCATTTGAAGCTGTTTTTACATTGTTTTGCATACTACAACACATCTTTGTCATTTTTAATTCATATTTAATTATTTAAACAATGTTTTCCATATATTAAGTCATATATTAAGTCTAATAAAATATGTTTTTCATATTTTATTGTGGTTTTATTTTGTTATTATCTTGTTTTCAGCGCTGGTCGTATCTAGCAGATGCCGGTAATTTGCTAGAATGGATTTTATACATAACCACCGCTGTGTTTATCGGTCCGTTTATTGTGGGTCAGAGTTCAATAGTTCAGTGGCAGCTGGGGGCGGTGGCTAGTTTTCTGGGCTGGTTCAATTTACTGCTCTTTCTACAGAGGTACACATTTGTTTATTTGTTTATTCATTTTCTGTTTGTTTATGATGTGTTTATTTTGTCATTATGTTATTTGTTTATTTTCTTTATTTTATTATTCGTTTATTTGTTTATATCTTTATGTGTTTATTTGTTTATATGTTTATTAGTTTATATGTTTATATCTTTAAATGCTTGTTTATAATGCGTTTGTTTTGTTTGTTTTTTTATTTGTTTATTTATTTGTTTGTTTAGATTTGACGTGTTTGGCATCTACGTAGTGATGTTTTTAGAAATCTTAAAAACTTTGATCCAAGTCATAACTGTCTTCTCAGTGCTCATTGTGGCATTTGGTATAGCTTTCTTTATCCTATTAAGTACAGGGGTACGTAATTCAACTCATTTAGCATCATTATCATCATTATCATCATTTTCATCATTATCATTTTCATCATCATTATCATCATCATCATACTGGTTATGCATTCAAGTCATATATAATATGAATCGTACCACATTTACCTTATTACTAAATCGACAAAATTTATTACATAATATTTTATTATTAATATAAAATGCATTTGTTAAATATATATTATATTATTATATCGCCTATGCTCCAATATATAATAATATTTTTTTTGTTCATTAATTGTTGTTTGAAGGTACTTAATCGCTTAATGACACAATAAAACAATATAAAAGTAATAATATTATATATATTTAATATTTATATAATATTTAAATACAGATAGATTATAGTTAATATTTTATGAGTTTATTTTTGGATAAAATTACAATATAAAATCTGACATCGTTTTTCACTAGTTTTTATCAATTTTTTTTTTTTTTTTAGGATGCGGCAGAATTCAGCTCCCCCCACCTGTCCCTGATAAGCTCGAGTGTGATGATGTTGGGGGCCATTGATTACCTGGATGTATGGATTCATCCATTCTCTACTAACACGCTTCCTAACCCTACACTTAACTTCATCATGCTACTTGTATTTATACTGCTGATGCCTATTTTGCTGATTAATCTCATGGTAAGTATAGCAGTTATAATTATCACTCAGTGAATTTAAGTCTTAAAATAAAAAAATTGAAGCATGGAAAAGTTCAACAGACAGATACATAGACGTCTGTCTAGACAGACAAATAGACAGACAGTCTGACAATGAGGAAGGTAGACAGAGAACTGACAGACATTTCTGTCTGTTTCCCTAGAAAGACAGACAGACAGTGAGTAAGGCAGGCAGCCAGACAGATAGACCGAGAGACAGACAATTGAGCGCATTGCTAATTATTTAAATCATTTAAAAAGAGATAATTTTAATTTATAGATTATAATTATATTAGTTAGTTTATTCTTATAAGTATTCTAATAACAAGATGTTGTAATATTAATGTTAATTATATTGCTAGTAATATATTAATTATCATACATACTATATTCTAGATAGGTTTGGCTGTAGGCGATATAGAAGCAGTTCAGAAAGATGCCAGGCTTAAAAGAATTGCTATGCAAGTATGTATAGTATATTATATGTAGTATAATATATATCCTCCCCAACCCGCAGAAAACATTTGGCTTTATTTTCGTTAATAACTACGTTTATAAAATAGATTCATTGCTGAGATAATTTATTAAAACAATAAAATTTAAAAATGGTAAAATGAGTTATCAAGTTAACGAGGGATGTTTTTCGGTAACAAAATACGAAACTGAAGGCATTTTTTCATTTTTTACCTGTGGGAAGCAAATTAATTAAGCAAATGATTGATTGATTGACTGATTGATTGATTACTAGGTTCAGTTACATACAGACTTAGAGCAAAAGATACCCCAGCGTATACTCAAGTGGGTTGACCAGCCGAGTGTCAAAGTCTATCCTAATGGCACGTGTGGACCCATGCAAAAGGTACGCAGATTCAAATCTCAACTTTTAACTTATTCATAAGCTGATATAGCTTTCAAAATTCATGAGTTTTATTTTATAAGATATTATTTAGATGTATTCAATATTAATCTATTGACCTATTGATCTATCAATCTATTGATCTATTAATCTATTAATCTATTGATCTATTGATCTAACGATCGTTAATCTATTGATGTATTGATCTATTAATCTATTAATCTATCGATCTATTGATCTAACGATCTGTTAATCTATTGATCTATTGGTCTATCGATCTATCAATCTATTTGTCTATTGATTTATCGATTTATTGATCTATTGATCTATTGATCTATTAATCTATTGGTCTAGATCAAAAACAGAATGTTAAAAAGAACGACCACTTCATTTCTAAATGAAGCGTCTCTAATGCACACAGATGAGACGTCTGAACATCAGTTCTATTTATACAGAGAATTAAATAAACAAAAAAACAGGTAAAAAATTAATTATCTCTTTATTTAATTAAATTTATATTTTAATGTGGCCCACCCCCCCCCCCCCCGAAACGGAATGATACATATCACAACAATATACTACTATAACTTGCTGCACCCTTTAATAACAAATTTCTTCTCAATATTAAAAGATCCAATGACCTAGCAACTAATTTACAATATTATTTTCGTAACTTTACTAAAGGGTGCAACTATTTACAAATTTACTAAAGGGTGCAACTATTATTGACAGAATGAAACAGATCTCGACAGATCTAACTCGTAATTATGATCTCCTGCGCTTGATCGTACAAAAGATGGAGATCCACACAGAGGCTGATGACGTCGATGAAGTGCCCAGCGTGGTCCCTGGAGGTGTCATGCCAGGCCTGGGGTCAGAGGGCCAGTCATCCATTGGGTGGTCATCACCTGCGTTAAGGCAAGTCATGCTCAAACAAGCGCTGGTCCTTAGTAAATGGAAGAAGTCCGATCAGGAATAGATGGAATATTGTCACTCAGTGACAAGTTTGTTACTGAGTGACAAGTTTGTTACTGAGTGACAAGTTTATCATTGTCACTGAGTTATAAGTTGTTTACTAAGTGACAAGTTTGTTCACTAAGTGACACTTTGTCACTAAGTGACGATATTATCTTTTATTAGATCTCAGAAGTTTGTTGACTTTATCTCTTGATGGTTATATAATTATTCAGTGTTTCATCTTGTCGTCGGGTAATTTGATCTCTTGCCAAGTAAATTAAGATCAACACAAGTAAAATCTCATTTCAGCCAATAATTAAGTCGCTGCTGTTTCGTTTTATTCAGTCAACCAATCACAATCTGTTTATTTATAGTCTAGATTAGGCTAAAATTAGATTGGGCTTTATGTAAATTATGATTTTTAATCTTGTGGGAGTCATTTAAAAATCTGACTAAAATGCCATGATGCATAAAAGCCATATGCTTAAAATTATGCGTGCACGTTTGCCTAAATGTACACCTAAATGTACCTTTAATTGTACGTCTAAAAGTATGTCTTAAAGTATGTCTAAAATTGTACTTAAAAGTATGCTTAGAAATATGCCTGTTAGCACACTTTTATGTGTAAACGTCTGTCTAAACTTATGTCTAAATTTATGCTTAATAATATGCCTGGAAGTATGTATAAAAGTATGCTTAGAAGTTTTGCTTAGAAGTATGCCTGAAAGATTTTGTCGATATTTTGCTTTCAGTACAAAACTTGATGTAATTTTAATTGTCATGTCAATTGTTGTGATATTTTGCATAATGTTTTTTTCTATAGATTAGTGTGTGTCTTATCTTTTATATTTATCTGCTGCAAATTATTTTAATATTATGTTTAACTAATTTAAATTTAGAATAAACTAATTACTATGGGGGGGGGGGGGCAGGATTTTTATTGGGACAATTTCTATATAGGAATAACATTGGTTCTAGAAAAATTAATGAAAATTTTTGGAATTAGTTTCGACTCCTTAAATAGGTATTTTGACAAAAAATGTAAACTAACTTTTTATCTTATATTTAACCGGGATTGCAGGGACGATTTTTTATGGGGACGTGGAGGGGAAAGAGGGAAGGGTTCGTTATAAAGCGTTTTACCCCTCCCCCCCCCCTAATAGAGGGACGTTTATATTTATAAATTAGTCGCGATATTTTTTTATATATACATTTCTATTTATTTGCTGCTTTTGTTGTAAATTGTATACCGAGTGCCAAATTTATAAATAAAAAATTGGTTATATGATGATGTTGATGACGATGATGATTACGATGACGATATGATGATAATGATGATGATGTTGTATCGTGTAAGCATGATAATGATGATAAAATATAATAATGATTATGGTTAAATGTTGTGTTAGATTATAGTCTATATTGTATTGATTTGAGAATAAAAGGTTTAGAAATAATTTTTATATTGTCTAATATTTATTATCACTTTAATGCATAAAAATAAACGAGTCAAAAATTAAATATTTTAAGGGGGGAGGCCAGATAAAAACCGCCTCACCTCTAAATTTCTGGAAGTTGCAACCCATGACTCAGTGTTGTTATCTCTATAATAATACGTCTTATAAATTAACTTAATATGATTTTATTTATGAGTATTTAATTGACAATTTTTATGAATTTATTTAAAATAACTAAGGCCCTAAGCCCTAATTAGGCCCTAGTTAAATAAGGCTACTAGCCTAATGACTGAACTCAAACCCCAGACATCTAGAATCCAAGATAAAATATTGAACCATTTTACCACAAAATAAAACTAATGCTAAATCTATGACATCATTTTAATTTGATATTTAATGTAAATTATTTAATTCAGATCAAAAAGTTTTCATTTCAATTTAATCAGATCATCAAAGCAAAGATCGAATTGTTAAAATGTTTCAATTAAAAATCACATAATCGAGATCACATTATCGAGAGATAATGTTAAAACTATATAAAGTTACTAAAGGGTGCAACAAGTATTGATGTTTTATATAAATGTCTTGTCTAAAACTCATTTTAGTTTAATTTTAACTAAAGGGTGCAGCAAGTAATGATTGTTTGTATATAATACTAAAATGGACAGAAATGATTAAACTAAAATTTAAAATAAAATGATGTACATTTTTGAGTTAATTCTTTCTAAAGTTTCATTTCATTAACATATTCATTAAAATTATAATAATTTATATTTATGTCATTATAGCAATCAGTAATTGACACAAATTAATATCAATACAACCCTACCCCCCGCCCCACCCACTGCCCCCTCTGTCAGATTTCAAAAAAACTGTATTAAGAAATTTCGTTTTTTTGTTAAATTTCTTAATGCATTCATTAACTCTTCGCCCCCCCCCTCATAAAAATATTCAAATTTCAACCAAATGTTATTAAACCTAAATTTTAAAACTTCACCCCCCCCCCACCCCAGAAAGTAAAATTTATGGACAGCTGCAACCTTTAGTAAAAACTCTATTTAATCAATACTTATACCACTATAAGGCTATTTTTTGCAAATTAGTTCATTTTTGAAACATATCTCCACCCCCCATCTCCTCTAGGTGGATACCCCCCCCCAGAGTAAAAATTGAATCACTGATTAAATTGTTCATGCAAGAGCAATATTTAAAAATTGCAACAAAAAACTATACACCTCCCCCCTTCCATTTTCATCATACCACTCACTCTCACACAATTAAAAATACAATAGGGGGGTGGGGAAATCTTTATATTACCCCCTCCCCCCTAAAATTCCCCGACTAACCCCCCCAAACCTGAAGAAAGCAGTTTTTACTAAAGTCAACAATAGTTAATATATCTGCAAAAAGCAATTAGAGAGAATACAATAGCTAAGATAAAGTTAAGGTTAGGGTTAAGGGCCGGCGCCCCCAACATTACATAAATCTTTAATTCTTTTTCATAAGGGTTCACCCCCGTGTCATATCTTTGTGGACAGGAGTCAACTAAAAGTGAAATAAAAATATATAAAATAATATACATAATAATGAATATATTCTTAAAATTGAATATAACAATATATAAAATAATGTAGAGTATATGAATATTAATATAATAATAACTAATAGAACACAAAATCAATTCAGATTTAAAATTGACAATCAAAAAGTCTCAGGTTTGAGTCCAGGTGATGCTTTTAAGCTGCCATCACTTGCTGCACCTTTTAGTAAAAGTTGTAACAGCTACATCTTTAATATTATCGCTGATTATTAAATGTATACTTGTTGCACCCTCTAGTAAAATCTTACTAAAAGATTGAACTATCTTTTCTAATGTAATACTTGCGCCCTTTATTACTTACACAATCTCTCGCTCTCAGTGAGAATGAGTTGCAGACTTGCTCCGTCTGATGACGTTGTACTAAACGCCGTCTGGTTGCGTCCACACATGGCACGGATGGCACGAGATGCAACCATGTCACGCCAGTCTAGTCTCTCATACACCTAGACAGACAGACAGATAGAGAGAGAAACAGATAGAGAGACAGATAGAGACAGACAGACAGACAGACAGAGAGATAGAGAGAGAGAGAGAGACAAACAATTGTACAACACTATCCCTACCCCCATTCCCCACCCCACCTAGATTTTAAACTAAACACATTTAACCAGAAAGAAAGATTAATAAAATATAAAAAATCTTAACAAGAACTTACGATGATGGGTATTAAGAGATATCCATAAGTAAGGAAAGAAAAGTTTATGTTCTGAATAACATAATATTTATTAAGAAGAAAGATAAGAAAGTCAACAAGTTTAGAAAAGAAAAGATGAAGTTTAGATAAAGAAAATGATAACAAATATATAAAGTCATAAAGTGTTCAAGTACCCAGCATCTGAAGTTAGACACAGCATCCTCCATATCATAAGTGATCATATAGGATCTCATGTCTTCTAACCAGTAACCAACGCAGTTCAACTCTCTGTCTGGGATATCTAGAGACCGAGACAAAATATAGAGACTTTATAGACAGAGAGACAATATAACAAGTTAGAGACTGACTGCTATCTTATTCTAATTATAAATACACGTCTAACTCAATCAATCAATCAATTAAATAGCGAGTTAATCAGAGAGTCAACTAATCAACAATCAGTCAGTCAACCAATAAACCATTCAGTCACTCAGTTAAAAAATCAGTCAATCGATCAATCAATCACTTAAAAAATCAGTCAATCAATAACTATTCATTCAATCAGCTGAACAATCAGTCAATGAATCGATAAATCAATCTGTGAATCTATCAATCAACAGTCAGTCAATAATTCAATCAATAACTAAATAACCTTCCAGTAAAAAACAATATTTCATCTAGTAGTTCACAACTCTTTCATACCATATTCTCCTATGGGTTTTCCAGTATGATCCAATGTTGGACAATATTCTGCATCCACATAGATCTTCTTAGGATTAGCATCACAGGATTTGAACTCAGACGTGTAGCCCTTACAGTCTATCATATGTCTAGGTCGCTCTGTTATGCCTCGAATACGAGTCACGTATTTATTCTCATCACTCCCTATTTGTTGAAACTTGTACCGGCCCCCGATAGGACAAGGTACAGGGGCGGGTGGGTTCACTGAAAAAATAGGGGTGCATTTTATAGGTAGAAAATTAAAATTTATATATATTTAAAATTAACATTTATATATATATATATATATATATGTATATTTTAACGTTGACTTAAATTGTTCATATATTTAAAAGATCACATTTAAAAGTGACTATAAATACATATACACTGTATACTGTAGCATATACCAAAAAACATGCACATACATACGCACAAAATAGCGCATTAGTTGTTTCAATAAAACTGCACGTAAAGAGCGCATGTATATAAATAATGTAGTTGTGTGTGTGTATGTATGAATATACTATATATACACAGTGTCTAAGTGTAGTACGTATGAAAGTGCTGCAAGTAAGTAAGTTTCGTACGTACATATAAA
Source organism: Oconnorella tubifera (assembly GCA_034700105.1). NCBI lineage: Eukaryota > Metazoa > Annelida > Clitellata > Enchytraeida > Enchytraeidae > Oconnorella > Oconnorella tubifera. The sequence continues at coordinate 11,654 of JAQIXG010004170.1, forward strand.
AGTGCTGTATTTCCAGTCAGTGTCATCTCTATTGAGAGTGAATGACGTCCACATGCAAGCTTGCCTGAACTTCCTCTCCAAATAGTTAGGTACCAGCTGGTCCTGTAGACTCAGTCTAGACGGTCTGCCTGGAGACAATAGATAGGATAGGATAGATAGGATAGATAAGATAGATAATATAGATAGGATAGATAGTATAGATAGTATATAGATAGTGTTTATAGGATAAATAGATAGTAAATGGATATTATACAGTAGATTAGATAGTATTTAGATAGTATAGATAGTTTACTTTCAATGAAACATATCATTTTTATTTAGAGCTGAAACAATTTTTTTATTTATATAAAAAATTACGTAAAACCAATAATAGAATAAAAGTAAATAAATAAAATAAAAATAAAGCTATTAAATAATATCTAGATTTAGACAAAGTTATATCAAATTGAATTTTAAACATTCAAATCACACCCCCTCCCGCTTTGACCCTGTAATTTGTTAACCCCGCCCCCTATGAATAAAAAGTCTCTCACTCATTCTCCATCTGATGATGTTATGATGACGCGGCATAAAGTCAAAGCAGATATAATCTACCTCACTGTACAGATAAACAAACGTCACATCAGCACAAATGTCAACATTTAATGCAGCTGAATACAATGACTATTTAATAATTGTAAGACAAAATCAAAGATGATGTCACCAATGTTTTTAGAATAGTTTCACATTGGTGCAATCTCTTTGTTACTACTTTAATAACACTACAACCAATCAAATCAATAACAACACTTTGAACTAATTCACAACGAATAAGCATCGAGATTACAAACCATCGTCCAATCGTAACAGCCGTTACAAGATATCTATTATCTCTGTTCTGTTGACAAGAAAAGAGAGATTCCCTATAAGTGTACTGATCCAGTTTGGTCTTGAAGTAGATGTGCGTGGCATTGATGACGACGTCAGAGTCAAACTCAGCGGTGGTGAACCAGGTGCCGGTGAAGTTACGTGGGAAGTTACAAGAAGGAACAACAAGATCTGTGCCGTAGACGGCTGTAAGAAGTTATCACAATTGTGCTGATGTGACGTTGTAATATTAAGTTACAAGTAAAAGAAAACAATTTTGGTTAAAAGTGGGTTGGGATTACTCAAAAAGTCAACAATTGAATTATCTGTCGGTCCGTTGTTTAATGTCAGTCACATCAGCACAAATGTGACTATTAGTGCTGTAAGACAGCTTTTATTAGCGTCACATCAGCGCAGTTGTAAGTAAAGGAACACAATATTTACTACGATATGAACAAATATAAATACTATTTATTCACATCTAAAACAGATAAGTTTAAATATAACGTACCAGTTCCTAGACTGCCGATATATGCTAAAATAAAAGAAACATAAACAAATGAAAAACTGAAAAATAAGTACAAAAATAGATATCTAGAAATAACTGCTAAAATTAATTAAGAGACTCAAGTGCCCTCCCCCCACGTACGATTAATTTATCATAAATTACTTTTAAACAGAAAATCAGTAAAAAACAATTGAGAAATTGTTAGCCAATATACACTGTGTTTATTATAAGTGAGACCCTTGTAGCAAATGCAATATTTTTTTAAAATTTCATCCAATTGTTTTGATTTTTTACACAAACATTTTACACCCAATTTGCAACAAAATCACAAAATTTGAAAG
>JAQIXG010004171.1:0-13347 GCA_034700105.1 Oconnorella tubifera
TACAAATGTGTACTAATTCAATTAACATGTGAATACAAGAATGCATCAATTGATGCAGTTTGGCCTTTATAGGTATAGCACAAGTCCGGCCTTTCTAGTGTTAAAACTCTAATTCATGTTAGCTTGCATTACTACTTGAGTTATATGTCGAGTTCCAGAAAGCGTATATATGTACAGAATCCATACATACGTACCGATTTGTTAAAATTTGGTTAAGTTACACTATGATTTTGTTTTAGTAGCGTGATATCATTAAAAAGTAATGATGATATAGTCCAATGAATTAGACATAATTGCCAAGGGCCTTGCAGATTTTAACCAGTTTATAGATAAAATTAGTTTATCAGTTAAACGGGCTTCCTGAAAGCCGACATTATAACTCTGGTACCTACCAGAATTCTAAGAAAATTATCTTTTTAGATATATTTATGAATCTGTGAATATTTTTGAATTTATTTGAAAATTTGCAATATATACTTTTTTGGCTTTCTTTGATGTATAAGTAATAAACCCACAATAGAAAATTTAATTGATATAAATGTTTTATCAAAACAAACCTGCATCAAATGTAATCAAATGTTATGACAGTAACAATTTCGTAACCATGTGATGATCTTTTTTTTAGGTTATCACTCAGTTTTGGTCTTTGATTCCTAAATACTTATAGCCAACTCAGAAAATCACTACATCGTCATAAGCTTTGCACCACTTATCTTTAACATGACAAAAAAATTGTTTCAGATATAGATGAATGCCGCACTGTACCTGGCATATGTCGTAATGGTCACTGCACAAACACTATCGGTAGTTTTACTTGCATTTGTCCACCAGGCTTTATGACGTCAGACAGTGGTAAAGAATGCAGAGGTTTGCTGTAGTATTGCTAAAATCAGACACCTTTTTTATAATGCTAAATATCTTTAAATAGATTTGCAAAGCATTTATATATAATTGAAGACGAAGAATTTCGATTTTGATAGTCAGATTCTTACCAAACACAGTTTAAATTGTCCACTAATTTATGCACTATAATTCCTTGCAATATTTATGAACCTAAAATTCATTCAAAAACTTTCACTTCTTATTTAAGGTTAGAAATAAGGTTATGCAAAGATTGCACTTTAATCTGGTGTATTATAATTATTCAGCATTCAACTCTTTCTCATATCTTTATAAACCATTACAATATTTATCACTTTCTACAAATACATTATTAAATGCTTTAAATATGTTATTTGTTGTTTTATATATATCATTTGTTGTTTAAATATGTTATTTGTTATTTAAATATGTTATAGTTTAGGCTTATATGATTTATTGAATAATTGTTTTCTACTTTTCTCTGTAGACACACGCAAGGCATACTGCTATGGTCAGTTTGATAGGGGCAGATGCACCCTACCTAGGCCTATGTCTATGTCTAGGGCTCAGTGTTGTTGCACTAAGGGAGCCGCCTGGGGCTCGGAGCCTTGTGAAGCCTGTCCCAGGCCCGGTGAAAGTTAGTATTTAAAAATTAACTCCCCTCTCCCCCCATTAATAAATGATAATTTTTTATATATTTTTTGGTTTCTAGTATTTGTTAATTGTTTATACTTGTGGAAATTAGTACAAATATGGATATTATAAAATAATGTATTGAACTGTCAATTTTCTATTGATATTTTGTATTGAAACTTTTCGATAGAAAATTGCTTGAATTTTCTATCGAAAATTGTAAAGTTTCGAAGTTTTGTACAAGATTCTATTATAATGATATGATGTGGCCATTTTGAATAAAGTATAATCAGTTAATTAGCTGCTATTTTTACATCAGGTGGTTTTTCCATTCTGTGTCCTGATGGTTATGGTTATATAAAGGAACCAATGGGAGAAACGATAGAAGGTTAGATTAATTGCAATAACCATTTTAGTAACCATCATTTTTTAATATTAAAGTTTATTAAAATATTGAATAATTAATAAAAAAATTTGTAACAAGTGATAAAACTTTCATTTGATTCTTTAAATATCTTATTTAAATACAATTCTGATATCATTTTTAACATTAAATTTTATTGATAGGTTTTATTAGAGAATATTGTAACAGCTCATAAAATTTTGAGCATTTAAATATTTTTATATTGAAACTGAAAGAAAATGTATATAATAGGAAACAAATTGTGATCACCGAAATAGACTTTTACTCAGGGCAGAAAATAGCAGTATTTTTAAGTCTTTTTCTCTAGTTTAAAATATTTTTCAATAGATTGTATAATCTTAAGCAATTGAATTGCTACATATATTCTCTTCATCCTGAAATATTGATAATATCTTCACATTATTCCAAATTCTATTCATTTGTGTTTTTTTTGTAGTAAAACAGTATTTTTCTAATATTTACCAGATGTCAATGAGTGTTTGCTGTATCATGACGTATGTAAAAATGGTCGCTGTATTAACACCGACGGGTCATTTAGGTGTGAATGTCTACCAGGGTACACCTTAGATAACACCTCAACACAATGTGTGGGTGTGTAAGAACATCTGCTTAACGTTTTTTAAACATTGCGTGTAAAGCTTGAAAAACATCATGCTAATTTTACTTTCCATGCTAAGTGTTTGTTAGACAACTTTATAGCTTCAATCTTATGTATTTTCATGATAAACATATTTCACTGTAAATATATTGCATTTTACAATCACATACATTATGCAGTGATTGCATTATGCAATCGCTTATATATTATGCAGTGATTCTATGCCAACCTTGTTTCAGACAAGGATGAATGTGTGCTCACTGTGGGAGTGTGTGGTGAGGGAGAGTGCGATAACATTGAGGGGGGCTTTGATTGTAAATGTTACCCCGGGTACATAGTGGGGTCTGATGGGAGGTGTCAAGGTACAATTCTATACAGTCATTCTTTACAATACAATATGATTTAATTTATTATTAATAAACTGGTTCAAACCGGTTTACTCTTCGAGCGTTACAGACAAAGATACAAACGTAGCAAATTATATTAATATATAAAAAAATATATTTTTATATTACATTTTCTATGTTGTAATATTCCATTCATCTATGTATTATTCCGATATAAACAAATTGTATTTTTATATTTTCTAGACCAGAATGAATGTTTAGAGGGTGTTCATAACTGCGCATTCAGGTGTCTTAACACACACGGATCTTTCCGCTGCATTTGTCCTAAAGGATTCCAACTTTCTGCGGATGGAAAACACTGCGAAGGTTTTCTATAATTAATTTATTTATTAATAAACTGATTAAGTAATTAATTAACTAATTAATTAACTAGTTGGACTGTTTAGGTAACAGTTAGTAATTCAGATATTTTCTTAATTGACAGTAATGAAATTGAAGAGAAATGTCAACGTAAATGATACAGAATGAAAATCATTGTATAAGATCTTGCATTTTTTATCCCAAATATATTTTATGAAAATATGGATTGAGCAATTTTTTGTCAGAGAGTAAGTTACACTTTGCCAAATACAAACTGATTATTGATTTTACTTTATAAATTTAGAATTACCTTTTTTAATGTAATTCTAAATTTGAAACAAAATAAAAATCAACACCCTATGGCAAAAACTGTAATTAAAGAACTATATTTTTTAGTAGAAACTTAATAAAAACAAATGAAAAGAATTGTATAGTTTTTGACATTATTTGATTAGATGTAGATGAATGTCGCACTCCAGTTAACAATTGTCGTTCGATGTGCAAAAATCTCGTCGGTTCATTCATGTGTGTCTGTGCTAGCGGTTACGCTTCACCGCCCGGGGGAAGTGAAGATGATTGCAGAGGTTAATCATCATTATCGTAATCATTCATAATTATCATCATCATCATTGTTTTGCTCTTCATAATAGTTCATTTTCAAGCAGTGAAATATATTATAATATCAATATTATTTTTACTCTTAAAAATAATAGTCACATAAGGAAAATAAATAAATTTAATTAATTAACAGTTTTGATATTGATATTATTTTATGATATTGATGTAATTTGATGTAATATTATATCATATAATAAATAATAATATAATATAATACAAATCATAATATATTATAATATAAATCATAATATAAAGATGATTTTTTTTTCTTCTTTTTTTAGATATAAATGAATGCAGTACAGTTCCAGGTATTTGTCTGAATGGTCAATGTATTAATACGGAGGGAGGTTTTAGATGTGAATGTATCACAGGATACAGGCCTTCACCTGATAGAAAACAATGTATCGGTATGTATCTCAATATTGTAAATATTTATTAGTTTATATGTAAATATAGTTCAGTGTATATAGATATCATAAAATATATAGTATAGATATATATATATAGAATAAAATTCTTTAGATATGTATTATTTATACTCAGATATTTATTATTTGCTTGAAAATTATATCATTTGCTTGTGTAAACACAAGCAATTTGTTCTTGTATCTCATTTGCAAGAAAAGAGGTAAATATTTACATATTGCGGGAGATTTGCATGCACATGATATTTGCTTTAAATACTTATTTCAAATATGTATCTCGTTTTTAAAAACAGTGTGATGTTCTTGTAAAACATTTAACTATATCTTATATGTATTTTATATTCATGCACCTTTCTTATTCATTGTATACGCGTTTGTTATCATTAGACATCCGTGAAGGTCAGTGCTACCTTGTGCTGACTGGAGGCCGATGTACATCGAGAATAGATGGTCTTCAGTCAGTCACCAAGTCTCAGTGTTGTTGTAGCACAGGGGCCGCCTGGGGGCCAAAATGCGAAAAATGCCCCGCACAAGGAACTGGTTGGTTTCTTCTCTTTAGAATTTTAATCTCTACAAATAATTAATTTTGTTAAAGGGTGCAGCCAGTTAGTGAAATATTGTAAGCTACACTAGGTTCAAATATAGAAGCTTGGAGTTTGAATCTAAAACTAATTCATCAATGAAAGTGAATGGTTTTTGAACTAAATGTCATTAAGCTCAATAAAATCTGGTTAATATAGACAGAAATGTCAAAAATGCGCTTAAAATGTGTTAAGCTTAACGTAAGTTTTTTAAATTTTTACTGAAATTCTAAGTTTCAAAATTTGCTCAAATTCTTAGCATTAAATTTGCTGGCTTAATCGACTAGTTTTCCTAAATGACAAATTTTATTGCAATAAATATTTATTTTTTATTTTAGCTGATTATAGAATCTTGTGTCCAATGGGTCACGGATATGGAACAGACGGAATGGGTAGGAGGTTCAAATCCTTTCTAAAAATATATTTAAAATTATAATGCTCAAATTAATATATTTAAAAACTTATGATATCTCACGGCTTTAAAATAACTTAAATCAGTTAATAACTTAAACTTATTTAATACTTAAATTATAAACTGATTTAAATTGTAACGTTTCTTCTATATCTATTGTATATATTATTTATTTTATTTTATTTGTATTTTTTTAAACTTTAAACGTTAATTTCTGGCACTAAATAGCCTTTTTGTGCTGCCGTGCCCTTAAGGAACAAACAAACAAACAAAGAAAATTATAACTAGATTTTTGTATGTTGTATTGTATTTATAACTGCCTTTTTATATATTGAAATATTGCCCTTGTGCTGTGAAATATGTGCCCTGTTTAGATCTGGATGAATGCCGCCTGATGCCTGATGTATGCCCTCGTGGACGATGCATTAACTCTATGGGATCCTATAGGTGCCTTTGTGATATAGGCTATCAAGTAGATGCTACTGGTATGAAAAGTTTTAATTTTTTCTCTTTTTGCTCTTTTTTATTGATTTAAATTTTGCTCTTAGAGTTATATGCCTCTAGGTGCATATAACTCTAAGGTGCTAAAATAATGTTTAAATATTTTAAGTTAATCTTTTAGTTTTCATACATATTCTTTTTTTTGTTTCTTCAGTAGTATTTACAACTAATAATAATTTCTTTGAAATGTTTCCTAGATTATTTATTGTTTAGTTTTAAAGAATTACATACGTTGTACTTAAATCTTTGATTTATCATTACTTACTTCAAATCAAAGTTATTTCCTATAAAGGGCATTTAGTATTAAATAATTACTTCTTAAATGATTTATTTTAAATCTAATTAGTTTGTTTTAAAAAGGTAGCCGATGTGTTGACACTAATGAATGTTCCCTGGGCAAACCTTGTGAATTTGAATGTCGCAACACTGAAGGCAGCTTTCAATGCATCTGTCCTGCTGGTTATGTTCTTGAGTCTGACAGCACAACTTGTCGCGATATTGATGAATGCGTGGGATCATTGCACGGTTGCGCGCAAACTTGCGTTAACAATAGAGGGAGTTATGAATGCGCATGTTTGCAAGGATATAGGTTACAAGGGAGACAATGCATAGGTTTGATTAATCATTTTTATTTTATAATGCGGTTGATTTTAAATTGAAGTGTAGTAATTTGAGGCAGTAATGGTGACAGTATTATATGTTATATTATTTTTGTATAGCAGATAATACTATTTAATAATACTGTTTTAATAATATTATACTATTTTTTACTTTATTAAATGTTATACTATTTTGCTTTATTATGGAATTATTTTGAATTTTGTCTATTTTCATTAATGAAACGCAGTTTAATTGATTTAAAGTTATTTTACGATCCTAACAAATTTTATATTTTTATTTATGATGATTAAAGTACATATTTACATTCTGAATAAGTGCATTTTTTTAATAAGTTAAAATAAAAATGCACAAAATAAACAATACGAATACCAAATTTATTCAAGAGTCTTGCTAAAGGATGCAGCAAGTTCAAACCTTTGACTGAACATTGGCTTTATTTATTAGATATAAATGAATGCGCTGAGAGTCCTTGGCTTTGCAAAACATCGGGCACATGTCAGAATGTGCCAGGCAGCTATAAGTGTCAGTGTCAGCGAGGCTACGAGCCTGACGATTCAGGAACAGCCTGTGTTGACATGGATGAATGTGCTGATGACTTGATGTGTCAGTTTGGATGTGTCAATCTTATCGGTGCTTATCAGTGCGAATGTCCGATTGGATTTGTGCAACATTTCCACTGGAATCAGTGCGTGGGTGAGTGTTATTTTATATTGTCATATTTAATTATTTTGTTTACATTATTTGGTAATTCTTTTTTTGTGTTGAAACTGAATTTAAATAAAAATATAGGAGAATATTTAATGTAAGAAAATGAGGAAGCTACTGCGTCGTTAAATTGCTGTGAAAACTTTAAAATGTGACAATAATTCTCTTGAAATGTATTTGTTGAATGCAATTCATATATGTAATTCTTACATTTATAAAAACTACTGAATAGACTCCTAAATTATATGCCAAAAACATTGCAAATGTATATAGCAACATGACAAAATCACTTTACAGCGAATATTTGTCATTCAATGTTTGCTAAAATATCTATTTATCATTGAGTTTTATTATTTCGTGTTTTTGTGTCGTTGTTTAATTCCATATTTTTTAAAGTAACTACTTGTCTGAATTTTTCATCATTTTGTGTTGTTCTGTTGTTAGATGACAATGAGTGTCAAAGGCCCGGTGTTTGTGGTCAGGCTGCCTGTGTCAATGAAGTGGGGGGCTTTGATTGTAGGTGTTCTCGCAATTCTGTCTTTGATCCATCTTCCATGAACTGTCTAGGTAAACTTTGTAACATATTTTTATACATATTATATTATATAAGCTAAATTTTAAAGTGGTCAAGTATGTAATTATGTAGTTCATTATGTAAGTAATTAGTATTAGTTATTAAACTTTTGTAACCTAATTTTTGCATATTACGTATATGCTAACATTTAACTAAGTGTTTCAAGTATGTAGTATGCATTTATTGAGTAAGTATTTAAGCATTTTGTTATATTAAATTATTATAATTTGGTATCTCATGGCATATATCAGGGAGCCTATTTGAATAATAAACAAAATTATCTCAGATTCTGGTTAAAATGTGCAAGGCGCACGGTTAATGCAGCTATTTCATTGGATCATGATGTCATCTGATTATAATAACATAGTGCTAGTAAAATGTAACAGCATTGTGTGAGTTAATAAATAGAATAATTTTACATTAAGATTTGTGTTGCTCAATATTAGTTGATTGTTCCCAGGGATTGGTGGGGGAGGGTGTCGGGGTGCACCATGTAACTTTGGCTGCACCCCAGTCAGTGGTGGTTTTATTTGTGGCTGCCCTGATGGTTTTCAATCTATAGGACAGGGGTACTTCTAAATTTTTGTATTTATTTTATTTTTATTGCAAAAGATATAAAAATGAGAGATAAAGGGAGAGAAAGTTACTGCTAGATTATAAATTAGATTTAGAGAGAGATATAAAGTAACTGATATATTTTATCTTGGATTTATGTATTATTTGCATAGGCAATGATCTAAAGTTTACAAATTGTTAGAATTTCACATTTTTCTATCGTGTAAATATTTTCCCAGTCATGTATATTTTTATTCTTTTTCTGCGATTGAAGATTTCAATTATAGATTCATCACTTTTTAACTAACCTAAGACATTTCTTAAACAGTTTATATTCAGTAGGCGTTTATTGTCGATATTTACTATATAGTCAAATTTCTGTTTTTTTAAAGATTTTTCATATTTTCTTTATACGTTTCTTGTTATGTAATCTTGCTAACTGTACTAATTTAATATTCTCTAATGCTTGCTTTCAATATTTCATTGTTGCCCTTTGCTACTCATAAAAAACTCAATGTTACGCACGTATGTACTTGTGTTCAATTTTAATTTCCAATTTAAAAACTTTTTTTTTTTTATTATTTTCGTCCTAATTTTTTGTCCAGTCATTGCGTATCAGCCACAAGTATCCCTGGTTCAAGTCTGACCCCCACTAATGGTAACATCCCCCATGTCGCCGGCCCTCCCGGCCAGAGCCTATTGCCCCCCGGTGAACGATGCTATTCGTGTAATGTCGACCCCGGAGGTATACCCTTGGAAAAAGCGCTGATTCGACAGAAAAGAGACGCAGAGAAATTCTATAATGAAACCTCAGTAAGTGAAAGCGTTTTAAAAAAATAATGTTTAATTATCTTTTATTGCTTAAAAATCTTTCACAATTAAAAATGGTGAGTTATATGTTCTGTGCTTTCTTTTTTATAAATCTAGATCGTAGTATGATATAATATCAATATTAAAATTAAGAATATATCACAGCGCTTCTTTTGGGTATAATTTTCAAAATTTAAATCAATCTGGTATTGTAACAAAATCTTACATTTATCTTTAAATTTCAATGAAACGTGTAAAAATTTGCACACCTTTATTTTAGAATCCTGACTTATTTATAATCGATGTGAGTGGACCACACTCTTCATATTCAGTGAAAAATACCGATGAAAATGTCACCATACCACCTAACCCCTTACCATTAAATCTCACTCAAGCACCCTCCATTGGCCCCATAAAATCTTTTGGCCCCATTTACAACAAAGATGGATCCATCATAAACTACGTACGCCATAATTTGACCGGTTCCGTCCTGGATATCCTACCCAATTTATCCACCTCCTTAAACAACGAAATTTGCGAAATTACGAAGGGCAACGACATTCGTGTATTTCGTATGAAATCAAAGAAAGATGGGGTTAGTTCTTTGAGAGTGGTATCACATAAAAAGCTGCTGCGCGGTGACGTGCATCGTTTGACGATAGCTTGCCGGCAGATTTTGGTGACATCGAGGGATGAACCGTTTGAAATTACGGCAGAAATTCATGTGATTTAGTTAGGTTGATGCAAATGAAGAAATTAAGTTTATTGTTACATTTAGGCCAATGCTTTGTGAATTTGCATAACTTTCTATTGAAATTCTATGCTTTAAATATAGTAAATTTGGTTCAAATTTTATCATTTTTCATAGTTACACACATTGTTATTTTATGAAATAACTTGAATTTCATATATTGGTATTTTAAACTATTTTTTACACAAGAAAGTTGGTGACATAAACAAACTACGGATGCAGCTATTCTTTGTGTACAATTTACATTTAATTTAATATGATTTTGGAGGTTATTTATAGGATTTTAAAATTATTTCAATTGTATTTGTAATATATCACAAAATTTACTGTTTAATCGTGTAATTTATTGTAATAATATACATTTTATTTATTCTTAAATAATCGTTAAGAAGTTAAAACTGATTGAAATTCTGTCTCCTTGAGTTTGAATTTTATCTAACTCAATTTTGGTCTTGATTTTTGACAGTTATTTAAGACAATTTTAACAATTATATTACTTTTTATTCAATCTGAAAGGGTAACATTACTGTTGCTGTATTACTATACTTTTTATATGTTAATATAATGTAAAAATCAGGTTATTGCTACCACTGCCGTGCATTTATTTGACTAGTCAGTTATGTATTGTAAACATTGGACATATAGATATTGTATTCGCTGTGTAGCAATTTTGAACAGTAGTTTAAAAGATATTAGTTTGTAATTTTTGTCAAATTAAAATAATTCAACATTTACTTGTAATGTCTTATTCATTATAACTCTAGAAGATTCTTTAAAAAAATAACTAATGAATTAATTAATGATTAGGCTAATTACCGAGTTTTCCAAGATATTGCTCTATATCAGTGTCATAAAGAGCTTACTTTTAAATTCTTTCATGAAACCCTAAAATTGAGTTATGTAGGCTATTGTATATTCGTTTGCGCAAAAGATTTGACCTTTTATAATAATTACACACTTTACACTATAAATAATTATAGCGTGAAGTATAAATAATATAAATAATTACAGCGCTTTCAGTCGTATAGTATAACAGGATAACTAATAAAATAAATGGGCAGCGTGAAACTCAGCGTAGGAGGGAAGGAGGGAGGGGGTGGGGGAAGCGGAATTATTTTTTATTTGATTGAATTTTTTGTTATAATGTCACGATCTGACTGACAATTGAGAAACGTCTCGATTTTGTGTATAGGCTATTACTTAAACGATAGGCTTAAAAGTCTGCAGGATTTTCTAGAATAAAACTTATATACTTGGCTTTGTAATTTTCCTATAGTTAGTAAAATAAGTGGCATTATAGGTAGCAAAATCTGAAACATAAAAGCACATAAAGTTACTTTATGTTGTTTTTCTTATTGAGTTCACTTTTGCGGAGACCCAATACGTAAGCATTATATTTAATTTTATTAAAACATTAAGAAAGGATTGGTTTTGAAATCAATTTAATTTAATGGAAATATTATTATAGTTTAACATTAATTAATTTATATTTAGTATGGTAATAGTATACTATGACTTGTATAGAGTCAGTACCATATTTAGACCTTGGGCGGCCTAAAGCACTAAATTTCGGGACTTCCAAAAAAGGCCAGCATAAAACCACTTTCATCAGTGATGACTTTTTTTTAGTCACTCCTCTTTAAGTTTTTAGGCACGCTTTGACAACCCGCGTATACAGCTTAATATTATATTAGAGGTAAAAAAAATTAACTCTCGGGGGGCCCTCTTTAGCCTCGGGGCCTGGGGATGAAAGTGCTTCAAGGTAAAGCCGGCCCTGTATAGAGTAGCTTATTATAATAGCATAGGCCCTAATGTTAGTCTTATCGTAGAGCTTTAGGCCTACTATTTTATAATCTCTTACGTAATAATGAAGAAAAAATCCGTGCACAAGATTTTCAAGGGTCGACTATATACAGCCTAATTATTGAAGTCTGATGTAGAGTTGTATTTACACATTCAAAACACGCGTGCGTAATATTTTTATTTTCTAATAGTTGGCTTAATTGTTATAAAAATTGCAATTTATTCGAGAGGCAAATCCTCGCGCATCCTCTAAAAGAAAAAACGAGCAGTCGGCAGAATCGAAAGAATGATAACTTTATATTATTATAAAAACTTATTTAATCGAATTCTATTTTCTTTCAATTATTCGCTCATGATTCCTTTCACAAACTAAATACAGAAATGTCAGTTCTCTTCAATAGAAGTACGAAGAAGTTATAATAACATTTTTACCGTTAAGCTTGTATGGACTTGTGCCGGATTCTGTATTATTGTAAAATCTACTATAACTTATAATTATTACTTTTGATGATTATTCAAAACATGGTTTTATTTTGAGCCTATGCTTATATGACTGGATCGAATGAATGTTCTAGAAAAGTTCGATACTCCTTAAGCTAAAAAACTTAACGAACTCTGTAACTCAATATTCCCTTTTAATAAATTTCATTCTCTTTGTTTAAAAGTTTATTTTAATATAATATAATTACTTTGCGCAGCAAATAATTTGCATTAGAGTAGCCTAATAGTGCAAATAATGAACATAATCAACACAAAATTAAAAACTTATCAAAATGCGATCCCTTGCATTTGCAACCCTGATATATCGTATACTGCCCTCCTTGAATGAAATTGCTTCTGCAAAATATAATAAAAACTACCGCGTTTATAAATAGATGATGTATAAATAAATCACCCGTAAGCCTAGGTGAAAACAGATTTATTTACTGGTGTAGGTCATAGACGTCTTTCATTATAACACTTTCAGTATGATCTATCGCTTATTTGACGAAAAGCTGAAAGCGCATAAATATATTGTATTTTTTTGCATTTCAAGTACTGGGTATAAAATTGTACATTGTTTAGCATCAGACGTCATTTCAACTTTTTCCATGGGGGGGGGGGAGGTGATATTTTTTTCTAAAAAGCAGGTGATGACTTATTCAAAGCTTACATATTTCAACTTTTTTAAAAAATGTAATCTCTATACATAATCTATACAAATTATATTTTCGTCAATATTCATTTACCCTTGCTACAAGAATAAAACAAACAATAAATAAATAAAAATAAACTGCACGGATGTAAGCCTAGTCATAAAAAATTCTCCAAAATTGATTGATAACCACCAGCAATAAAACAGCCTAATTAAAATACAACGGGCTTCTGTTATATTTAAAGTTCACCTCATATGTAGGTTAGCGTTGGATTACTTTTTGTCATCTTATTGTTAAACCTCTTATTGCGAACCGATTTAACGACCGAATTGTCACAAGACTAATATAAAATCAGAAAATAGAATATAACGTAGAATCCCCATTGCATTAAACGAGGGCGCAATAATTATATAAAGATGCGGGGATGGCAAATTTAGAAAAATAACAATGTAGAAAATTGGTTTCCAAATGAAATGCATTATAGTGATGGTATAGTCTCAAAAGATATTATTTCTCTCCTCCTCATTCCCTTTTAAAATCCCGTGGGGTTGTGATTTCGACTGTATTCCACGACTGGATTTTTTTCTAAATTATTTGGCGGGGGGGGGGGGGGGGGGGGGGGGGGGGGGGGG
>JAQIXG010004172.1:0-13346 GCA_034700105.1 Oconnorella tubifera
AAGAAAGTCTTGCAGTTAATATGGGATCAGTTGCCACAGGATTCGATAAACAAGGCAGCACTGAGCTTCACAAAAAGGCTACGAGCTTGTTTGAAAGCTGGCGGTGGACATTTTGAATATTCTTTCAAATAACCAGTTTACCAGAAGCTAAAGTTCATAAAGAAAGGTGACATTTTATGATACTAAAAATTACATGTGACTGAATTTCCATGTATGTAATTTTGAAAATTTGGTAAACAATATTTAAACAACTGTAAGCAATCTAAATATTTCAGCGAAATTTTCAGTGTTTGTAGTAAAGTCTTCTTCCTGTAAAATCTGAAATTTTGGTTACAATATCTCCATCGGTTTCTGAGAAATTGCAATTTTCCGGGTGGGGTATTTTTTTTTAAGCCACCCTGTATATTATATTCATTAATATTAAAAGTTTCAAGATATTCTTGCAACTTTTATTACTTTATCCTATGGAATTTTTATTTCAGGCCTATTCATCTACTTTTTAAATTTGTTGGAGTTTAATTTAAATACAAAAATGTATATTCTCCGGCTTATTCTCTCGTTACCCCCTCCCCCCTGTGTAACTGTCTGAGTTGTTAAAAATCAAAATCTCTTCTCCATTTCTACAAAAAATCATTAATTTGTAACAAATCGCATAAAACTCATAAATTATATATGAAGACTTGCAAGATGTATACCAATTATTCCTGATCCTATGATTGAGTTAATAAGGATAAAGGAAGCCATGGATATTGTGCTGGTCGGTTTATCATTCTTCTTCTCTTCTCTCTCTCTCAACTGACTGAAGTCACTGTTGACTGAGTCAGGGGTGTCTGGCACTGACTGAAAATGAGAAAAAAATAATAGTTTGCAAAATATTCGATTTATTATCTTAAAATCATTTCAATGTTCCAGAATTTTACACATTTCTGTTATCAACGATGTAAAAATTTAGCTGAATTTTTATCATTTTCGAAGTTAAGGAAGGGGGGGAGGGGGTTGTGGGGTATAATCAATGTAGATAAAAAAATTATATTGTTATAAGAGGCACCAGTTTAGGATTAAAGCACACCTCTTGTCCCCAATTATTAACAAAATTTCTCAATACCTTCAAACAATGGCTGACAAAAACCATATTTTTCAACTTGTCATCATATGTACTTGTGCAGAAATATATCTATACAATTAGAATAAAGTAATTTGATAAATCAAAACTTTACAAGTCCTACCTGTTGCAATATATGCGAAGACTCGCTGAGTATCATAGCTGCCTGTTGCCTGCAGCCTAATTAGCGTTAATCCGGTGGAATTGTAAATATGCAACTCTATCCCTAAGACCTCATCTATTTAGCAAACATTGAAAAGAAATTTGAATAAAATTTTAAGAAATTTATAAGAAATTTTATAAGAAATTTTACAGAAATCCATTCTTCGATTGGGTTTTTATTACATTTTAGTCTGGTGGGTTAGAATATTGATGCAGTTTGAAAGGGGGGGGGGGTGGAGGATTTTATGAAATTTTCCACCCTCCTCTTGAAGAGAAATATTGTAGATCATACATTGTCGCGGTGTAGGCTTACAGACGATTTCAAAAGACTATTAAATATTTTCTCCAAGAATAAATAAATAAATGAAATAACTTTCTCTGTATACGATTAGAATCCGACGCCGTATTTTTAACCCTAATCCTAAACACAGAATATCTTTCACCAATAAATTTGTTAACCTATTGCATCGTGCTGATGCATAATTTACAATTTCTGATTAACTATCTCAATGATAATAAAATAAGCAAAAACCGTTTCACAAAAACCAAACCATTTATCACACTTTCTCTCTGTTTCATTTTAGTATAATGCAAATCTTAATTGAAACAAAAAGTCAATTAAAACGACTATTTATCGTAGTTTCTACAAATAAGAATATTTCTGTGGCGTAGCAAAGGGGGATGGGGGATGGGGGGTTATCACATCCCATTTGAAGAAAAAATGTTTTCAAAGTTAAAGGTGTGAGTTTTGTGGTGAAACCCGGCCCCCCCCCATTTTTGACGATGTAATGCAATTTTTTAGCCAAGAATATATATAGTTAGTTACTAAATACATGCAATTGAATCTCAAAATTAAGTAATAACCTAAAAAACAAAGAAAAAAGGTCATTACTCAAAATTTGTGGGGAACCCCCTCTCATTCAATTCCTGGCTCCGCCACTGGAATATATTTCATACACTGGCTATTATAGCATTCGGACAACTTGCTCTGTTTCCGTCTCTTTCCGGAACTGTTCCGGTGAAACCGGTGCGTTCCGGTTCTATAAGCGTCTCATTATATTTGCATACTGAGATGTAAACTGAACGTGGACAGAACGATTAATCAAAGTTTAGTACTTTCTTGCTCAATAACAATAAATCAGTCTTTCTCTGTATCTATGTTCATTCAGTGTTATAAGCTCTATAATACCCTACATGTTTTTATTTACACTACCCCCCCCCCCATCCAACCCCCGTTTGACCTTTTAATCAATGCCATTATTTTACTCCCCTCCCCAAGAACGTCAAAACACAAATAAATCTCCATAAAGTGGTTTTCAGGGGCCAGTCGGGGGGTATTTAATTTACTTCACCCCCTCCACCCCCTTCAGTGAGAGCCACTGGTCTTTAAATCTTATATAATTCATAAAATAAATGCAGTAAGTAAGTAAGTACGTATATTAACCTAATTTAGCAAATATTAGGCCTACTAAAATTTCATAATTACTTTTTTACTGAATAATATGCTAGCTAAAATAATATAAAATCAATTACAATTGTTTATATTGATAAGCTGACTAACAATTTAACTCAATTTAACTTCGTTGAAATATCATGTGATATTTCCAAGGATAAAACAGATAGTAACTGTTATTATATGATTGACTATATGCGGGCTGCTATATTTAAATTTTTATATATGTCTAAGATTTTAGTTCAGTATTAAATAAGAATTCTCACTTATAGAATATAAGTGTCGACTGTATCTGTAAGAGAGACATATCGCTAAAAGACAAAAGGCCAATGTCCAATAGACCGAAAGGACAAAATGCCACAAGATCAAGAAGTCAACAACTGATTTCTGTGTTCTGACTTTTTATTTGACGCTCTGTCATTTGCTCAAATATCACACACTTCGAGATAATATGAAGAATCAAAGGGACATATCTATTTGAAACGGTACCCCGACAAAACGGCCCCAAATACAGTAACCCGACAAAACGGCCCCGTCAATATCATTCAATAACTCTAACCCTAAGTAACTCTAAACTTGACCTAAACCATAGCATTAATCCAATCTCCAATCCTAACCCTAATCCGTATCCTAACTTGAAGTTTAACCCTAATAATTAACAATCGGGCCGCATCGACTCTTCATGTAGGCCTACACATTTATATAGTATATACATATTTTTGACAGGCTATTTTCTCTCGAAAAATGATTTTTGTCAAAGTGATAACCTGAATGAATATATTTCAGATGCAAAACTTCATTTATAATTGACTTGACTTTTATCATTGACATTCTGTGCACCTATATTTTATTTCATATACCCATTGTACATTATAATCATCATCGTAATTACAGAGCACACTCTTCTGTCACCTGGGATCTGCATATAATATCGTCCATGCCGTGCTTTTGTTTCATGGTTTTATAATACAAACCAGTGTAGACAGGATGTTCTGTTTGGCAATAAAGAGAATATTGATTTAATAAAGCACTGTGTGCTTCTTGCCATATCTTGCTAAAGGCAGTGTTTGTAAAATTCATCAACCTTTGCTTCTCTAAATAATGATTTCGCTATTGTGCCAAAGGAAAGTATTTTTTATATTTTTATTTTTGAACTGATTTTGAGCTTACATAGTGTAGAAAGATTCGAAAGCTAGAATCAACAATGATTTTATAATAACAATAAATAAAGCAAGTCTGAATAACAAATATAGAGCGAAGCTTATAAACCATTACAAAGGTCTGCAAGCAAATGATATAAAATTCATTTATATCATTCATTTATAAAATTCCATCTTTGCTGAACAATTCACATTAGGATTAACAGTAAACTAAAACCCATTTCGCACCGAGAATCTTTTATAGGTAGATCGCAGCCAATGTCTAAGATATTGAGAAACAGCGGGAACTCAATATTGTTTTAAAAGCCGAAACTGTGAACTGTTTTAACAACAACTTAATTTTAATTCGATTGAGCTGCTTTATTGTTTGCGACTATTTTTTGCGACTCACTGCAAATAGTTCAGTCAATGGTCACTACAGTAGATGATATGATGCCTTTAACTTTAAAGCAAAATAAGTTTACATAACTTATAGAGCATGTCACTTGCAATGTGTTCATTTTGAAAAAGCATTAAAAAATTAAAGCAGGAAATACTTTCTAGTACCGCTTTTAATATTAAACAGCGTTTAGAAATACTTCGTACAGCATGTCAATATATTTTCTTAACGACGGTCGTACGCTATGCTTAAAAAAGCATATGTTATAAAAAAAGTTCACTTCCCTGATGAATCGCTTTGAGTTGCAATTAGAGAAGCAGTAATTGCAGTCTGAAGGCTGATATTTATGGTCTCTTGTCGAGAAACTAAAGACCAGGCTTATAAAGACCAAATTTATATCATAATTTGTTCCGAGGGGTATGATTGTCAATTTTGTTTATGGCAATAAAACCGAAATGGCCTTTTTCTTTATTGTTTCAATGTTTCTCTCTGAAATTTATTCGAACCCCTTTTTGTAGTAATTAAGACTTTTAAAAGCTTTAATTCTATGATGTTTAGATGCCTTCATTTAATTATTGCTACTGATATTTATACAAGTTATTTGTATAAATTTTGACAAAACTTTTCTGGTGACTTCCACCCCCAATTTCCCCATAGCCATTGAACAGGAGACTTTGTACATGTAACAACTTAAGACATCTTCTTGTTCTACACTCAGCGATTAAGGGCTTAAGTAGAACGGAGAAAGCAATCAATTCTAGACAAGACATTTCATTTCAGTAGGAACAAAAAATACAAATGTAAAATTTACAAATGATCTGCAATTGTATTTACATTGCCACTGTACAGTTAGTTGTTCAGTGGATTTTAATTGAGCAATTTTTTGTCTAATTCGTTGAAAGATTTCAAAATTAACAATCTATTATAATATTGAATACAACCTTTACACATGGCGATGCTGAATTTTAATTAGGGCATAGTTTCAAATATTCACAAATGATCATACAGTGTAAAAAAATTGCAAAAATTTCTTTTTACAAAAATGAAAAAGAAATAGTGATATACAAATAGCATCAAATAGTTATCAGTTTATTAAACACACAGAAATCTAACGATTTTTAAATCCGTGTAAAATCGATTTAACGAAATAGAGAAGAAGAATTAATTTGGGATTACTGTATGACAAATAATGTGCATTATTACAAAAGTCGTGACTTTCAGTATATACCTAACATCCTTCTCATGATAAATTGAGCATTTTTGCTAATGACCAGAGCAATACAGGAAACAATAAATAGAGACCATTGGTCGCACTGATTGCTAGCTTAATTTAATTTAGCTAGAGTCGACATTGTTCCATGGAAGTAAATTATTTGCAGCCGTCCATTGTAATTTATCAATAAACTTAATTGCGTTCTGCAATGAATGAACAATGCAATATCAGTGAAATAAAACAGTTGGAAAAAAATACGAGGAATACAAAAGAAACACAATGAAACTTTTATTATTACAAATTCTCCATTTTAAAAATTAATACGCTACCGGACATCGACGGATACACAGGCCTACCGCTTTGTTGAAATAAAAACTTTGACTAATGTGAATAGGGCTTCATAAAACACAACATATTTTTTAAATTTATGCTTCATATTGAAAAAATGAAACATTTTATTATCATACTCTTAGCTTTCATAAAAATAAACTTGGCAATATTTGACTCAATTTTCACTCTCCAGTGACTAAATACATTCATAGAATAAAAAGCATACTCTCGTTTAAATCCATTGAGAATATCATTCATGTTGAATTGTTTCTAAAATAAAAACAAGCTCATTATTTCTCTACCTCCCTGGCCCCGGGGTCCCACAAATAGTCTCCCCCTGTGTTCCCTACAGGGTTCAGCAGCGAGGGCCCCGGATCTTTGAGCAACCAGCGAAAGAAGAAAGATAAATGCTCGCAATTATAAGAGAAAATAAGAAAATATCTACACTGTTTTGAAAATACTTGTCTATGTTTCAAAAACAGTCGGTATATTGTAATACCGACTGTTTTTGAAACATAGAAAAGTATTTCTAGCAAAAATGATGACAAACCAGCGACATAGCTAGAAATTGACTAAGGGGGTGGGGGGTGGGGAGTAATTCTAGTTATATTTAATTCAACAACTATAGTTGAAAATTTAATATGAAACTCGCAGTTAGATATTTGTATCAAATAAAACAAGAAAAGATAAGCCTATATATTACAAGATTATTCCTTCGAATATATTTAGCTTATTTACTGTCACTAAAATATCATTTATCGTCGGCAGACCGCTTGCAGAGGGCTGCGGTCTGATGCTAGAGGCTTGCGGGCCGCTTGCAGAGGGCCGCGGTCTAACGTTAGAGGCCTGCGGGCCGCGTGAATGACTTAAAGAGATGATAATTATGATTTGTTTACCGAATAAATAGTCTGTCAACTCATTCGAATATTGATGTTCTAGATTATTTATAAATATTCAGCTGCAGTTACTTCTTATAGCCGTTCAACACCAAAACATTTTTGTAGGAGAGAGACGGGGGGGGGGGACAGGCGGAGTGTGTATTTATTTATTACTCTATTTATTATTTGATGATTACTCCTACATCTGGTTGCTTTACTAAATGTTTTAAGAGTAGTAATAATTGCTCCGTGTAAGGAAATAATTATCAACATCTCTACAAATTACGCTGTTGCAAAATAAAATCCGACCACACTATAAATCTTTGACATTCCATCTAGATTCTCAAAATTATCCATCTACAATGAAGAATAAAAAATAATAGATTTTTTTTAAAGTAATTGAATACGTTGAATACGTACCAATGTTGTCTTGACATTTTATAGGCAGCATGCAACTGATGCACAGATCTGACTCTGTAGTCGAGAATGATTCTCTCTCTCTCTCTCTCTCTCTCTCTCTCTCTCTCTCTCTCTCCTCTTATGCTGCCGTCACCAGCTTCTGCCTACTGCACCGACTGTCTGTCATCACAGAACATTATCGTCTCCAGTCAGGTATCATATTTAACAAACCACGCCCCTACACTAAAATATGTCCACCCTGTTAATTCCATCTAATCTAATCTTAAAACTTAATGCCAAATTATAATTAACATCTTATGCGATTAATTAGTTTGCATCTATGAGAATTTTAAATATAAATTATTTTGCTTGACATTAAGCACATTACGCTATCGGGCTTCCGTAAAAAAGGGGCGGAGTTAGTTACAAAACGAGGCCTCGCCTCAGCCGTCTTTACATTCTGCTATAAACATCACAGTGAATACATTAATTTAAAACATTTTAAAATTATTACGAATTATTTCAAATTATCTTTAAATAATAATAAAAATTACGCGACTTTCTAAGTTTACAAAGAAATGATTGATAATTAAGAAATGATAAAGAAATATTTAAATCAGTCTAAGCCAGTGAGGCATAAAAAAAATTTAGGGAGGGGAAAAATTTCACTCAATATTTGTTTTTATGGGCGACTTTTTCAATATAAAACCATTTTTGCAATTATACATTTGATGTAGCTTCCATATCATGATCCATTCTATAGGTATAACATTGAAAAAAATTATCCTCTTGGAGGGGGGGGGTAGCCACCCAGCACCCCGCCCTCCCCCGAGTGCTCTCTACTGGTCAACGCTTGCGTTGAATTCCTTGCGCGATAACGCAGCAAGCTTGCTGCTTGCGTCAACTCCTTGCGTGTTATATGACGCAACCGGCTTGCGTCGTGATGCTTGCGTATACGTAAGCGTAGTACGTGATCTAGACGTCAACTTGAGAATAAAAGTCACATCAGCACCATTACTCATTTCACCTTATTGATTTTACCGCTCTTCGTGTCTTCATTTTGAATATGCAGACAGTTGACCTAAATCTTTTCCGAACTTGTCACGTATCCTTTAAAAAACGCGTTAACTAAATAGCAAAATAAAAAAATTGGCCCCTTCCCCTGATGAAAAATCTTTTACAATCTATCACTGATACAACGCACAGTGATGCACAGAGAACAATACAAAGCTAAGTGGTGGAGCATTGGATCAGTACGCGAATGGTCCAGGTTCGATTTGGGTGAATTCTCAATTCATGACTTCATTCGAAATGGGAGGGCACGGGAGGGTGATTAGCATCAAAAACTAAGTTGAATCCCCGAATTTTTTTCTGCATCCATGAACCTCTTAATCAAATCAAAAAGTATTGATTATAAACAAGATTTAATCGTTTAAAGTTAAAATAAACTTTAATTGATTTTAAACTTCAAATAAATTTATATCAAAACGAATTAGTCGCTTAATTACATTGAACTATTTAACGATTTAGTTTGATTTATTTTCGATGAAAAACAACTCGATAAAAATCGACTTTACTTTTATGAAACGAGAAATTTAACAAAAATTTCTTTGATTAGTCTAGTGGCTACGAATAAGAAATTAAATTTGGGAGCATTCAATTATAATTAAACTGAATTAAGAGAAAATAATATTATATTTTCGTTACATTTCTGACGGGATTCAGGCGTTCAGTCATAATCCCTCAGATGGTAGCCTCGCACCATTGGCTTATCAGCCAAGCACATAAACCAAATGTCTGAACCCGCGGTTCCTCTCATACTGTATAACTTAATACATTATAATAAGCATGTATAGTAAGTATGTACAGCATATGAAAACACATACATACTATACAACACAATCATAAAATACAATAATAACAACACATGTCATATTTTACTCAAAAAATTTGAAACTCTTCGTAACATTCAAAATTAAAAAATACTATTAATAACTTATTCAAACGTTTAATACCCACATAAGATTACGTAACATTTACCCTTTATATGCATAGATGCATATGGCGTTCTTCATTTCAGTGTTACCGCAGAGAAAGGGGGGTGGGGGGCGGGGGCACAATATGAATTCAAAAACTTCTAGACACATTTTCATTCTTTAAAACCTAAAACATTTGTTAACAGGTTAGCAACTTTTAGCTGACACCTAGTTTTTATGTTAGAAACAAATATTTAAAATAATAAATAAAATCTAAAGGGGCACATTCCCCCCCCCCCCTCATAATCCCCCTGGTACCTCTGCTAATAGTCTTAGGTCTATTTAAATAAAATCCGTTTTTTCTCTAGATATCAGAGGATAGGTTAGTCGTTGAACTTATCGCAAAGAAATAAGTTCAACACAAAACAGTTTGTGGTAGAACACAAGGATGACTCGGCACCATGTCTTGCTTCTACTCTCTCTTACTCTCTCAACTTTCTTCTTTGGTCTCACTTATAGTAATGATGATGCAGGTACAGTTTTTAAATTGAAACAATAATCGTATAACCTACTACTTCGGGCCTACAACTTTTCTGATATTTACTTCGTATCAAATTTCTAATATACGGAAAAGAATCGATATGAAATTTATAATTCACAGACTTTCCATCAAAATTTATACAGTAGAAATATCGACTCTCTAACAAATTTCTAATGTAGCCTAAATACTTACTATAAAATTTCTAATATACAGAATTTATAGAATCAAATTTCTAATAGGAATAATAGACTTAAAGTAGAATTGGTAGTAATTAATAATAATTATTATTCTGTAATAATCACTACTATTAGAAAGTGCTACTTAATAATTTCTATAAGAAATAAGAGACTTGTAGTAGAAAAGTAGATTTTTGATCAGATTTTTTCGTTTTGTATTCATTTATATCAAGTTTATTGTAAAATTTTAATGATCGTTAAAAAGCACAGCTATAATTATAATATTTAGAAATAGACTCAGCAAGTATTGATGTGAAGTCCGACAGAATCGAGTCAATCAAAAGAGTAGTGGGCGGAGTCGATGCTAAAATGCATGCCTGGCCCTGGCAGATAAGAATTCTTTACAAGAAAAATGTCAAGAAAATGCACAAATGTGGGGGCAGCATTGTGGGCAAGAAATGGATCCTTACCGCTGCTCATTGCCTGTAAGTCGTTGATATTATTTCTATTTCAAATTTCAAACTATTTTTTCTTTAATATATTCTGAACACGATAAAAAAATAGCTTCTAATTAGTTATTTTAGTAAAAACCGTTTATTAAATACAGGATTATCAAAACTATGACCAAGGCCTATACATTTCTAGTCAAGTCACGATGTGCTTAAATGTGTTTACTGTGTAAATTCATACTTGTTCCAATGAGCATAGAAAAAATAGATAAATGACCATAAGACAATTTTTGAACAAACTGTATCTATATTAATTCTAAAAATGTGTTCATACAGTAATTTACGCACGGACGTGGATACATTTTTAAAACGAGCCTAGAAATTAAAGAATTAAAATAACAGCAAATTCTTCAAATTGAAATTTTTGAATTTGTGAATTCAGTTACAACGATGACAACACAAAGCGGCCATTAAAAAACCTGACCGTTGTCATAGGCGACCACTCGAACACTGTTCGTGATACAGATGAGAAAGATTATTTCATAGATTACGTTGTCATTCACGAACGCTACATGCCTTCTATACATGATTATGACATTGCACTTTTGAGACTGACCCAGGAGATTGAACTGGGGAAGAATGTTAAGAAGATAAGTTTGCCCAAGAAAAAGGTGGCAGTGGGGGCGATGTGTGTTGCCACGGGGTGGGGGTACATGAAATGTAAGTTTAGTAGGAATTGCTAAAATTCTTCGAGTTGTGGAATCGTAAAAGTTAAGTTTAAATTAGGGTTAGAATTATTAGGATTAGGGTAAGAATGGTTAGGGTTAAAGAAGATGATTAGGGTTAGTAGATCACTTATATAAACCTTATCCAATTCAATCACTGCATAACTCTAACGAATTTTGTGAAGATTATAATCTCCATTAATAAGATATTTTGTTTTTAATATTATAAAGATTATGACATAAGCTTAACCATAAAAACCGATCAATCCAAATGATAAAATGATATTAGGTAACCCATCCGGTAAAAGATCTAAATAATAATAATAATATTTAAAAGTAATTAACACCAATTAACAGAGCGCAATATGTTTACATTAACTGCACAAAAATCCTATACGATATAAACAAAGTTTTTCTATGTGTCTGTCAATGCAAGAGCAGCCAGATCTGTTTCACACATACACACAGCACAATGCATAACTCACTGAAACACCTGAATAAATTTAATTTCAGCCGATGGTAAGCCGGCTCTTGTACTACAAGAAGTATCGGTACCAATTGTAAGCAATGAAGTATGCAACAAGCAGTACTCTGATCGTGGAAACATCCCCGAGTACATGCTGTGTGCGGGGTACCCAGAGGGGGGCAAGGACACGTGTCTGGGGGACTCTGGGGGCCCCTTGGTCTGTAAGGTGAATGGTGTGTGGGTGCAGTACGGGGTGACAAGTTGGGGCCCGGATTCTTGCGCAGAAAAAAGGAGGTCCGGGGTCTACGTGAATGTGGAGTATTTCACAAAATGGATTCAGTCGAAAATAGCAAGTCTGTGTTAAAACTCGTGTTGTAATTTCTATTTTTGTTAATTTGATAAGGTCTTTGAATGTTTTTAGATCCTATCAACTGAATTTCTATTTGCACTACCCGTTTAAACTATTGTTTAACCTGTCTGAAACTGTTTTTGTTCTTTCAATAAAAGTTTTTATTTGATAAGTAAAAACTGCAGATACTTAAATTGAAATCAGTGTTTCAAGTTGAAAATGGATGAATTTCTGTCAGTAATAAATAAAATGTGAGCTATTTTTATATATTAATGAAACATTCAAAAGTTTAACGTTGTATTTTGTTTTTATTTCAGATTAATGACTAAGAGAAATGAGCTCTATCTTAGGTCAACAATTTTGACTAATATAAGTTTTATTTGATGTTAAACTTTTATTTGCAATTCCTAGTACTATAGCGAGCAGATATTAAAATAATTTTCAATCATTTTTATGATCGTAATAATATTCTGAGATGTATTGTACAATTTATTAAATTCTTCTTTATCCACAATTTATATAGTAAACAAAATTTGAATTGACTAGGCTACTGGGAATTGGAATAAAAATAGAATGATATCTCTAATATACTGTATATTTTATGACAAAATATAATATTGTCACAAGAATCTAGAAAACATGTTAATAGTACAAATATTATTAATTTCTCGTTGAAATCTAGGCAACATATTAATAGTAAAAGTGTTATACTAATAGGAAACTATTTAGCAAATACCGTTGCGGTTAATTGCGCCAACTCTTACGTGCAACGTAAGTACGTCGCAGTTGGCTAAGTGCGTTTACGTATCAAAGCGCCAACTTGATAATGTTATATTAGGAAGAGGGTGTCTGGTATCTATTAAGACAGTTGTATCTGTAGCATACAGTTGAAGAAAATAAAATGGTAAAGCTAGATTAATGAATGAAATAGCAATTATAGGATTATATCGAACAAGATTGTTTCATTGAGGAATTTTTTTAATTAATGCAATATACAGTAACTAATTTAAGGATTCTAGATTCATTATATTAAAATCAATTCTTATTATACAATACAAGTTATACAACTACGATGTAAATGCAACTCATGTTGACCAAAAACAATAAGTCATTTACGAGAGAGAAACTTTATTACATGTTTGTTAATAAATTCAAATCTGTGATATCAAACTTTTTCTACGGGAATAAAAATTAGTTAAAGTTTTGTATATATTTTTATTCTTATGTGAAAATGATCTCGAGCTCGACCTCGGGATCGAGCTCTATCTTGAGCTCCAGATCTCGATCTCGAGCTTGAGATCGAGATCGAGCTTGAGCTCGATCTAGATCTCGAGCTCCGGATCGAGATCGACCTCGATCTAGATCTCGAGCTCGATCTCGAGCTCAAGATCGTGCTCAAATCGAGATCGAGCTCGACATCAAGATCGATCTCAAAATTGATCTTGAGATCGAGATAGAGCTCGAGCTCGAGATCGATCCCGAGCTCGATCTCGAGGTCGATCTCGAGCTTGATTTCGATCTCGAGCTCCAGACCCAGCTCAAGATAGAGCACGATCTCGAGGTCGAGCTCGATTTCGAGTTTAAAACT
>JAQIXG010004173.1:0-13343 GCA_034700105.1 Oconnorella tubifera
AGAGAGAGAGAGAGAGAGAGAGAGAGAGAGAGAGAGAGAGAAAGATCCCGTGAGAGACAGAGAGTGAATAGACACAATTTGTAAGCTTAGTTTCATTCATAATATTGTTCAGTCGTAATTTTTGTATTTCATAGAATTGTCATTTTTCATTTCTTGATTATTATACTTGCATTTTATACCACAAAAATTTCTATTTCACTTATTACTTAAATCATTAATTTAATAATTCAACGTTTAATCTATTGTCTAGGTAATACTAATAATTAGTGTATAATATTATAAATATTTGAAAGAGGCTATAAGATTGACATTTTGTCACAGATTTATTGATGCAGAACTGAAATTTAAATAGATGCGCTCCCTTTTACTTAACTTAAAATATCCTCTAAATTTTTTTTTACTGTTAAACATTAATATTTATACAAAAAAGAAATCGGTCATTTATGTTCGTCAATCTGTCGTGAGAAATGAACGTCTTGCTACTAAATACATGGTCAAACAAAACTGAAGGGAAAACGTCGCTGAAAATCCTTCGTTAAACAAAGAAAAACTGTTTTAAAATACTCGGACAAACAAACTTAGAGATAAAAACTGATATAAATATGCGAATACACTGATGGATACTTACTTAGTTTAAAATTCTTTTTTATTACAGTCTTTTCATTGTTTTGTAATCAATATACTTAATTATTTTATAGTATAAGTATTTGTGACTTATATTATCCAATTGTAGTAATAATAAAAACGGATTCTGCATTTAAGTTTGGCAATAAATACACTAATACAGGTGTTTGTTTTTTTCGCTAATTCTAATTTATTTCGCGTTGCATTTGGTTTTTCTGTATCACTTAGTTGCAAATAAAATTCATATTGTTTAACTTAATACTACTATTTAATAATAATAATATTAATATACTGTAAATAAGCGAAATACGAGTATCAACTATTACGATTCAGATATATCATGCTCAAAATGATTCAATAACCATTGGCTTGTGATTGATAGTGAATGAATACAAGCAGTTCTTTATTCAATATCACTTAATGTCAAAAGATCCCCAATGAATGAATGCGTAAACAACTTGAATGATACATTTAGAAAGCTGGATAACTGAATAAATTTACCCAATAACAATTATCGCAACAAATAAAAATATCAGAAAAAAATATATATTTCAGTACAAAATATTTCATTCTGTATAGAATGGTGTCAATCGTAAATTCATAAAAAAATGCAATAATCTGGAGTTTAACTAATAATAATACATTTTGTCCACTATATTACATTTGAATAAAAATATATTTTTAAGTAAGCCTATAACATAGTATTTATTTATTTATGAATGCACAAAAGAAACAGATTATTTGCAAATTATCAATAAATTGCTGCATTAAAAGTAAAGAATTTAAATATTAGCCAAATAGCGAAATTAAAAGTTCAAAATTAGCAAAGTAGAAGAGTAATTTTCATACTTATTAT
This sequence comes from Oconnorella tubifera, assembly GCA_034700105.1. Taxonomy (NCBI): domain Eukaryota; kingdom Metazoa; phylum Annelida; class Clitellata; order Enchytraeida; family Enchytraeidae; genus Oconnorella; species Oconnorella tubifera. The sequence goes on from JAQIXG010004173.1 coordinate 1,481, forward strand.
ATAGAACAATGTCAGGTGTCCAAACATGATGAGAATCGAGACGAATATCCGTGATACCACCAAAACTTTCTGGATCCCACACAAGCAGTTGATCGGTCCAACGCTGTGGTAACATTATGCTAATTTACATTTTACCATTTAGAAGCATTTTATGAGAAGTGCAATCATTTGTATTGTAATATAGACCTATTACTTTTATTTTAGATGATGATATAATTGATAAATACCAATTGAATTTAATCCGATGAAATATTACATTAATTGGAGCCAGAAACTTTCAGAGAAATTTAATTCTAAAATCTAAACAGATTTAAACAGATAAAACATCCGGCAAAAAAACAGAAGAGCCTATACATACTGTTATAATTATAATAATAGGCAGATACAGACAAATATATAATAGACAGTTGTAATAAGATTGAAATATAAAATTTTATACAAATGTAAACAGAGAAGTAACACAATATAATTTAAAACGCCATATATTTTTAAAAATAGACATACAATCAGACACGTACATATCTTTTCCAAACATTAGTTGATAAAACTTGATTCTTTTCGTCCAAGTTTAGGATCTGTATCAGAGCGATTGAGAACTCAACGATAATAGATTGTGATGAGTTGAGAACTGGTCTGGAAGTTATGGTCGTTCTCTTGTATCGTTTCATAAGATGAGCGATCAAGCTACTTTCATCTGATAGTGGTTGTTGGGCATCCATTCTATCGCTAAAATGAAAAAAACAGTGATAACTAAACTCGTCAAATCTGTTAGGGTTAGGGTTGGAATCAGGGTTAACTGTAAGATTTTAGAGTTAGGGTTGGAATTAGGGTTAGGTTTATGATTGAAGTTAGGGTTAGGATTAGATTTCGCATAAAGTTTTGGTGGATTTAGGTTATGGTTACTAAATATATTAACGGGGTTGATTTGTCGGGCTAATGCATTCGGGGTCGATTTGTCGGGGTTACATAAATGTTGCTGTATTAATGACTACATTAACAGCTATAATTAAAATAAATATCGCTTTCTTTCTTGAGATAGAATAATAATTATTTACATCGCGTCGTTTTAACGACGTTGTTGTCGGTTGCGTCATTTTAACGCAACCGCAACGACCGAACGACTGTATATTTAATGCGACGTCATTAAAGTTGTTGACAGCTTTATTAATGAGAATATATTGCGCTTAGATTCAACACATCTGGATGCTTTTGATTGATTATTCTGCGATCACAGGATCGTGTTGTTTTAACTCATCACGAAACTGTTGACAGTATCAAAATATAATGAAATTAATTACATTTGATTCACTTCAGTATTCAGAATTTCAGATTCGGTAAAATTGAAAGCAAAAACTGATTTTTTTCGTTATAAATGATATAGAAGATTTTTATCCTACGAAATAAATTTATCCAGTAGGCAAATACTTTTTTATGAATAATTAATATAGGTATATATTATATCTATAAAGAATAATTAAAATAAATAATATTATCGCTACTGTATATTATATCTGTAAACGATATACTACTTTGAATCAATCGTTTTATGGCTATTTAGACATTCATATTGTTTCACACAAGACATAAAACTAATGCTACACAAGGGGTATTCAAATTTTCCTTGAATTTATAATTCGATACTTTAGTATCTAATTATAAATTCAAGGAAATTTTGAAGAACTGTATTAAATGACCATATGTAAGCTATTATCAGTTTCCGTAAAGTGGTTCCCCGTCACTCATCTCTTTCGTGAAGTGACAGGCAGTGACGGACGAATGCAAATCTCACTACTACATTGGAGTGACATCAGTACTTAATATTGCACTTATATTAGAGACAATGTTGTATTAGGTTTCTTGGTCAATTTATTGAGGAAAGAAATCGAAGATAAAGCTGCTCATTTTTTTTCGTATGAACTAAATTATAAGTATTTTCGATAAAAATCGGGTTTGATTTTAAGATATTCAGGCTAGAGGATGCGAGAGAAATTTTAGAGAAAATATTTTTATGATTGAAATTATAATTTCAATATACAATTTATACACTATAATAGACTTATAACGTTTATTAACGCGTATTAACTGCACTGATATTAACAATATTGATTTTTGATCGATTTAATAATGAAGATTTAGTATTAATTATCAAATTTCTAAATAAAATCACAGTTTCATGTAAGTCCTTTACATTAACTCCCATTATTATGCAATTCACGCGAAATTTCTGCTAAAACTGGGCCCCAATAACAGAACGTTGCTTAATTGAATGCTAGTAATTAATTATTTAAAAATCTCAGTTGTAACTCGATTATAACTCTCTCGTGAATATAATTCTTTGAAGATCCACGGAGAGGAAATAGTTTATTGTAGAGGGCAGGCAAGATGTTGTGATCTCGATAAATGTACCCCGACAAAACGGCCCCGAATACATTAACCCGACAAAACGGCCCTGTTAATTCTTTCAGTAACCTAACCCTAACTAACTAAACCCAGATCCTAACACTAACCCTTGCTTCAATCGCAAACCTAGCCCGTATCCTAAGTCCAACCCTAACCCTACGAATTAACAGTCGAGGCCCATTTGTCGGGGCCGTTTTGACGGGTCAAGCTCTCGATAAATGAATCTCAGAGAATTTGTATCTATTTTCTAGAGGAAATTGCTATAGTGGTAACAGTTTAATCTCGAATTGATAGGAGTTCAAAACCTGTAGCTTTATTGTAGTCACAAATGTAACTGAAATTTAACAGTTTAAATGATATAAAACTGGCATCCAATTATTTTAATAGATAATTTTTGTCATCTGATTTTGTCATTTTTGTAATTTAAGCATCTGATATAGTTTCATTTTTTCTTTTCTTTCTTATTTGTTACTTATATTATTGTTTCTAGACTTTGTGTGAATAAAAGATAAATGTAATATTATATTTTTAATATTATTTAGCTTATATAGTATTACAATATTGTATTGAATAATTGACAATATTGATTTACTAAGAGTAAAGATGAAGATCTACTCATTCTTTGTTAACAACATTGATTATATTCATCATCAAAGCTATCATCTTCATCATCATAATCATCATCATCGTCATCATCCAATATCGTAAATCGATAGCAATCGGATATAGCTCCGAGGCATTTGTGACGTCATTAGTGACGTAATGTTTGTCAAAAGCTTGAGCGCTATACAAGACCGCGACAGAGTCAACTAACTATAGAGCATTTGTTTACATTCAGAGGGGAGGTGGGGGGTCCGCTACATAAAATAAGTGAGGGGGGGAGGAGTCCTAGTATCAACTAGGCCGCCACCGTAAAACAAAAAACTTACATTTCTTGAATTAATTCGAATTATATTCTATTTGATAGATATAATGAGAAAAAAAACCACGACAGTTGTTCGAAAGCGTGAAAATTACAAGAATACAGCTAATTGTTTAATAAAGAATATAAATTTCTTGTTTATTATATGCCTAATTGTAAAATTATGACTATCTTCTGGTATGTTTATTCTTACTGGCTGCTAATTGTTCTGTTCATTAAATATGCATTGTTTTCACTAGTGCAATTTTACATTATTAATCGCAATGGATACTCTTTTGACATTACTTTTGACCTTACTTTATTTACTTATTTATTTATTTTGTATATAGTTTCAAGTAAAATTCTATGCAAATTATGAACTTTATTTGCTCACTAATTGTCTGCACCATTGATTATTATTTGTGTTTTATTTATATTGCTATTAGTTAGATTAGTTAGTCATTTATTATCAGGCTTATAAATAACTTAGAACTTACTTGGATTTCGCGTCAGCTTTTGACCCAGCGGTTACAGATTCGAATCCTGTCAAAAGTTCTTGTTTATATTCTGCGCGCGAAAATCCTTCTTCAAAATAACCGTCTTCGTAATGCCGCTCATTCTCGGCCTCTGTCATTGACCAGAAGGATACCATAGTGACGACAATCAGACCAATCGCTGTCCACTTGGGATTCATTCGAAACCCTTAACCCCCCCAACACAAATTTTTGGACCCTAAATTCTTCGATTTTGATAAAGAAAAAGTTTAGAATTTTGTTCAAAACTGTCTATATGTAAAATAACTTTAAGATTAGCTCTGCAACTGAAATTTAGTTTGAAATACAGTTAATAATTAATGATGCTGAATGCTAAATTCATCATCTATTAATGCAGTAGTATGCATTCAGTATTAATAGATAAATGTGCACTGATCTAAACTTGCAATTTTATTACAAATATAATAATAAATTAGTCTATTACGCAGACTATTAGGCTATTAGATTACAAACTTATTTACTAAATATTAATGTTCAATAAATGTTTGTTATTTTTCGTCATTCATGACTGTTATCAACAGTTATATGACTGACATAAGATGTAACGCTTACATCTACACAGTGCACGTGTGTTTGCATGCAGCTCTATATAATATTCTATAAATGTTCTGCATAATGTACAATATAATTACGCTCGTGTGAATTCCAAATTTAACTGTTATTCACAAATGTCTGATATACCTATTTTTTGATTTAGTTAGCTTTGATCAAATTGATATTTTTTTAATTGTAGATGATGGATCCCATTCTAGTCGTAGTTATTTCATATTGAATCCTTGATCAAAGTCAGATGAATTCGATATCATTAACACAGATATTCACGATCATTATAAATAAACGTTATAGTATTTATTATTATAAATCAATATATGAACTTATTAATTTAATTGAAATGTTTATCTGAATATAAATTAATACTAGACCAACTGTCAGAGTCATAAAAAAGCATGATACTACTTACTATACAGTATAAAGTCTTAAAATGTACACGATATATAAACTGTAATGTAAATAAAATATATAATATTATGCCAATATATTTAGTGCCATTATTTACAAAATAGTGTAATACAATTTTGTATAAATATAACTTATGTAAAAATGCAGCAGTTTATAGATTAAATCAATCACTTTTTATTCTTTATAAATGCTGATTGAACTCTTAGCTTTTTATTAGGCTAAGCTTATAAGCTAAGAGGCTGCTAGCCTTACTAGGCTTCTATCATACTAGGAGGGGTGGTCCTTCGAATGCTCAGCCCAACTGGCCCCTGGGGTAGGCCCCTCAGTGTCGTCCAGGCCACGTTGTGCGTCATTGACGTCATATCAACGTCATTTACTCGCAGTATGACGTCATTGATTTGTAGTAGTTTATACGCACTCGTCTCGGCTGTAAAACAATAAAAATATTAAGTAATTAGAGTTAGGTAATAAATAATTAAATGATCAACTATTTATTAGCAATATATGCTCGAAAGAATTGTTGTTATAAATTCTCTAAGTTAAGAATGACATTTAAATGGTATTTGATCATTCTTAGTGTATATTTAGATATATAATGGATTGTCAAATATGTAAATATATTAGGGATTTTATGATTTTACGGTGTTATTATATATTTTAATGTCAAAATTAAAAATTCAGTAATCTACTCGCCTCCAATTAATTTCTTGACAACAATATCCCTCTCTCCATCCACCGAGTCCACTCCACCTTTTATGCAAAACCCCAAACCCGTCGCACCCTTTTCGATCACAATTTCTAAAACTTCATATATGTCATCTTTTTCTTTAACACTACAATCGGACACATCCAGTAATACTTCTAATTCCGTTTTAGTATTGATCAGTTGTTCCTTTTTTGAACTGTAATCGCTTACTGCATTGAATTCATCTTGCTGAGTAAAGTTTTTAAATTGAGCAGACGGAATTTTATCAGAAACTGTAGTGTCTGTTTCGGTTATTATTTCTCTCGATTCGAAATTATTATTCGAATCAGATTTTTGATTTTCATTAATCAAGTCATGATTTTGTGAATCAGTGACATCAATTTCTGCAGACTGCATTTTGTGTTCGTTGTTTGAATTATAAACTTTTTCGTTGGGATAATCTTTGCTCTGGACTCCAATAAAACTGTCGACAGATTTGCGCGCATCACTTTCATAACAATTTCTTTCTGATTGATCAGAATTACTAACTGTTGAATTTAGCGTTATGCTCATTGTTGAAATACATTTACTCTGTGATTTTTCAAAAACATTCACCTTATTATCCTGTTCTAAGCAAACAATATCCTCTTTATCTTGATAAGAAAATTGATGCACATTAGTATCATTATGTTCACTATTAAACACTTCAACGAGGGGTTTTTCTTGCAAATTTTGAACTGTTTTCAATTTTTGTGAAGTTGAAGAATTTACTGTGTCGTCAGTCGAAGTAGAAAACCACTTTGGTAAAAATTTATGAAAATTTCTTATCATTCCATCACCGTTTGTTATATTAGTGAAACTTGAAGTTGGAACTGAAATAATTTTTGGTACTTTTCCACTCTTATTATTCTCACACTGTATATCAAACTTATAATCTGATCCATCCTTCTCTTCAACTAAATCAACATCATCTAATTTTGAAGCTGAAAAAACATCATTTTGCACAATATTTCTTGTGTCTACTAAATTATCTGCATTTTCAAAATCATTTCTCGCTGTTACAGCATCAAACACACTGGTAACATCATCATTCGTTTCCACACAGCGCGTTCCAATCCCAGACGATCCACTGCAGCTGCTTTCTAATTTCAACGAATCAGCAGCATCGTCATCGATATCAATCGACTTCTGATTATTCATCATTTTTCTATCATTTGCATCGAACAAAGAAGAAGTGTTGTCTGTTTCAGTTGAGGAGTCGTACGCTTCGTCTGCGCTTTCGTTTTCCTTTATTTGAGTAAAAACATCATCCGTCTGATCTGAATTATTTACAAGGATCTTTTCCGATGTATATTTTCCAAAAGAAAAATCTATTTTATTTAGTTCAATATTGTCTTTCGAATCGATTTCATCAACTTCCTTCAACGTTACATTTTCATTTATTTTCACATTTATGTCTTTCGTATTAAATTCCTCACCAAAATTTTCTTCTACATTACCTTTAACTTCTGGAATATTTTTCGACTCGTTCTCGTATAATAGTAACTTCTCCGAATTACTGGTTGAGAGTGGTTTCATCTCAAACGATGGCCGTCTCGCCAGCTCAATCACTGACTCGTATTTATTTTCACTAGACGATGATAAACTCATTGGAGCATTTCTTGTCAGCGGTGACCTGCAGGATGATTTCACAATTGTCGGCAAGTTGATCGGGGATGCGGGTTCGGTTTCTGTACTCCCGAAGCGCCGTCGACTAAGTGATAGGTGCTCTCGTTGTTTACGGTCGATTTCCTCGATTAATGAAGGCTCCCGTCGGGTCAGTTTAGGGGCCCGAATGCGGGTAAGGGACGGGGGACTGGCTTGGGAGAGAGAGGCCTCTGCGATAGAGTACGATGCTTGATCCATAATGTAGTTTAATCTCGGTAATCAAGTAAAGTTTCTGATAATAGTAGTTAGTGTTAAAAAGCGCGTAGTAATTAGAAATAGTTCATATAAATAGGAATAGCTTTATGTAATAGTTCAGTCAGGAATTTTGACGAATTTACCGTTTTGTAATGAGTGATATTTTTCTGTTTATTTCGTAACTTTCAATTCAAAGATTACTAAAATAAGTCAAAAATATACAGTTTCAAGTCAATACTCAATTTAGATAGAGCTAAGTTATTTTTTATTCTAAATCCGGTTGCATTTTTTATTGCGCACAAAGTTATAAGCTTATAAATTTCTACTAATGACAAAATACTACTAATTATACGAGTAATTACTATAGTGTTCTGCTCTAATGCTACATTTAACTAACAAGTATAATCAATAACATACCATAAACAAGAATTAACTGACATATCAGTTATTAAATATATTATATCAGATATTACTTTCAAATAAAAATCTACTTTTTCACAGACATTAAAAATGAACATAAACTTATTATGTTCATTTCTTATTGAATGATCGTAATTCCAGACTATAGAGTGTATATATAATAAGTTTATTGCTGAATTTAATTGGACATCAAGGCACAAAGAATGTACATTAGATAAGAGAAGAATTTAAGCAACAAGGATGCACCTTTCAAACTTAAGGTGAAAATTAATTATAACTAGACCCAACGCTTAGTTTTAATTATAACTTAAAAACTTTGCACTCACTTGAGTGATAATAAAACTGATTTACAGCTGATAGAATCAATAGTTATATTGTAATTATGGTCTAGAAAACTTCAAGATGTTCGATTGTGTCGAAAAACTGAGATTAAACTCGAATGATTATACATTTTTCGATGTAGAAGCTTGGTTAAAATAATAACTGCTTGCGTGAATGCATAATTAGTCTGATAAATGCATGCATAATGATATCGCTAAGGGTACACGCCCAGAAACTATGGGGGGTGGGGTCGGGTGATGGTGGGTGGGGGTGGGGAGATAATTTTTGAACAATGCAAACCCCACCCAAAACATTCCAGTAATATTTTCAATTTTTCTGCAATTAAATCATTTTATTTATTTTTATAAGACTACAATTCGAAACAATTTAAAAGATTATAGTTTTTTTATCCAGTATAGTGTACGTTAACAATTAGTAATCTATTATTAATAATTCATTTACATTAGTACGATATTCTAAGTAATTACACTTAAAGTCGTGGCTACTGGTAACTTCCCCCCCCCCTTCAATTAGTAGGCCTATTATTAAAAATTTATTAATTAATGCTAGCCTGACTGAGTCGTAAATACTTTGCGTTTTGGTTATTAGTCTAGTCTACAGTTTAACGTGTAGACTCTAGTTTTCTGTCGATTAGGGTTAGATTTATAGTTTTCACGACACGTTTTAAAAGCTCAATGTATTCAAGATTCTTTTTATGACATTTTTTTGTGAAGTTATTTACAGCCTGAAATTTAATTTACGATTTTCGTGATAATTATCGCAAAATAGGTCCAGATTATATCTTGAACCGATAAAACACGATAGATCAATCGAATGACAGCAAATTTGTTTTTGTCTAAATTGCATGAAAGTATTCTTTGTATATTGTTGTAATTTTTCTGTTAAAAGATCACTCGTCGAAATGATTATAAATATTCATACAAATAATAATGATATAAGGTATTTTCTAATATCAGCTTTAAGGAGAGATTTGATCGATTTAGGATGTTTAGTACAAGACTAAAAGCAACACCTATTTTAGTGATATTCAGCTTTATTACAATAGTTACAAATTGTAACGATAATACAATCAAAGCTATAACTAGTAATACAAAACAACATCTAATATAAATATCTGTAGGCTAGGATTAATTCGCATGCAGCAATTTAGCCATAAAAGTAACCTTTAACTTTAAATTGTAGTATATCCAATACATGATTTCATTATAAATGATGTAAAATCATGATTTAGCTCAATAAATTATAAGTTAGCAGAATGTAATACATCTTTACAAATATTAGTTATAAAAAATACCTCTTTTAAGACTGCAAAATATTGTATTTAAAGCATTTAAAATCCTGGAAATCAAATAGTTCGATTAAAGTTAGAAATATCAAGAATAAAACTGAAGCAAAAATAGTCTCAAAATATCTATCAGTGAAAGTAAATGGCAGCTACTATTCAATTGGTTGACGCTACTTTTATTTAAAACTCTGAACCAATAGAAAACGTTTAAACATCAAACTCTCGTCCAATCAGATTGGACGAAATAAATTTAATAAATTTTCATCTTTAACGCTAAATTTTTAACGTAAATATTTTAAACATAAAATAAAGCAAAATTTAATAATGTAGTTTTATAAACAAGCATGCATTAAACAAAATTGCGTCGCAAAATGAAATAAAGTTTTTAAAGTAAAGCAAAAATCGGTCAAATATGATTCAAATTTGTATCTTTTTGAATCGATAATATCACGATTAAATGCTAACGATTTAGATAATACTACTATGGGTAGAATACGAAAAAACCAAACATGGTGAAGGATTAAAGAAAACGAATAAGACTAGGATATATATAAGGAAACTATTTCTATAAAAAAGGTGTCATTCATTTTAACCACAAGATCTGTCTGAAAAATCGTATTCCGAAAAATCGGCCCTACTGTTAGTTATTAGGGTTAGGGTTAGAGGTAAGGTTAGGATTGAAGTTAGGATTAGATTTCGGGCTAAGTTTAGCGTTGGTTTAGTTATGGTAACTAAATAAACTGATGGGGCTGATTTGTCGGGTAAATGTATTCGGGGTCGATTTATCAGAGTGCAAGTAATATAATAAATTTACATAAAATTACAAATACCTAATATATGGAAATAGTCTCATTACAAAAAGGTGGGTAAATTTTATTAGCGCCCTACGTTTAAATTACTGGATAAAAAAGCTTAATTTTACAACATCACTTTGCAACATAAGAAAACGAATAACTTTTTAGATTACATAAAAAACGCAAAAATCCCGTATGAAAAAAAACTTATACATATACTCGCATTATACATAACTCTTTGATTATCAAAATATAAAGTAAACAAGTTAATAAATCAACTAATAAAGTACGCAAATAAACGCAAATAGAAAAATATCAAATTAAAACTTTGGCTGAACGTAAAAAGAAGCGAAGAATACAAAATTGAATACAAAACTGGAGCAAAATTGAATATCGTTTAATTGAATACGACGTAAAAAAATCTCATTGAATATGTTTTACAAGATTCACTAGCGACAGATTTTTTGCTAGATCCGTAAAATATTAAATCTCACTGTAGCATATAATCATGGGTAATCTGATTCACTACAGCACATAATCAAGGAAAATCGTACAATTTAAACGCAGAGTTATAATCTACGATTAGGGTCAGAATTGATTGCAGAATTAGAATTAGGATTTATGTTTATTTACTGTTAAAATTAGGGTTAGGATTTATTTTCAGCTATTTTTTACGAGTAATATGAAATATATAACCCTGATTGATATATTATAGGCCTAATTCATGCAGAAATATAATTTGCAATTTTGTTGCAATTTGGTGTACGAATGCAAATTAATAAATATTTCACCAAATCAATTTTAATCAAATTTCAAGACCTTTTTTTGTCTTCTTCGTTTAGTTTAAAAACAATTGTAGCCTATCAGCAGAAATAAACCATGTTACGAAATACTATCAAATATGCAAACGAGTATGCAAAACGGATTATAATGAGCTACTAATATGCGCGTTATGCAAATGACTGAGTATATATAGTTTAAAGAAAACGATACACTGAATTCAAAACGTTATACATACAAATATATGCCGCAATACCAAAAATAGGAGGGGGGGGTGACTGCATGACTACATTTAGCAATTCTAATTTTCATAATCCGTCAAAAATGCCCCAATAAATTGGCCCCGACTTCTAATACTTAGGGTTAGGGTTGGGATTAGGCTTCGGGTTAGGGTTAGGATTGAAGTTAGGATTACTGCTATGACTATTGTTAAAATTAGGATTAGTTAGGGTTAGGGTTATTAAATGAATTGACGGGGCCCTTTTGTCTGGTTAATGTGATCTGGGCCATTTTATCGGGGTACCAAAAATTTCACCAAAAAATACTTATAAAATTTTAATAATTAGACTATCTATATATAATTTAACTGTTTAATATATTTATGTGAGAAGCATTAATGCCTCGTTCACCCACCCCCCCATCATCCCTTAAATTCCAAAAATACAAACTTCCCATCGATTCAATTAAAGAGGGTGGGGGGAGTGTTTAATAAATACTACACGCCCTTAAAAATAAAATCCCCCCTTAATAATCTAAACCCTCCTAATATTATAATCTCCGGATCTACAGCATATATATATATATATATATATATATATAAAATTATTAAAATAATATACT
>JAQIXG010004174.1:0-13342 GCA_034700105.1 Oconnorella tubifera
TATATTAAAATTGTATACTTTTATTTAATTATATCAATCATCTGTATCATTTAGTTCTTATTCTAATAAAAAAATTGAAATGTATTTTGTTAAATGACGGATTGTTGTATTGTCTGTATTATATATGTATATATTCGTATAGAAATAATATGTAAAGAGATCTGTAATTACTAACTAGTGTTACATGATAAGTTCATTTACTGCATTATATTGCTTTGATTTTGAAATAAGAGTTTTGAGAAATAATCATAGATTTTTAGTTTAAAATATATTCAAACTATTTGATGCAAATATCATCAAATTTGTGATGGTCGATACAAAGTACATGTGCTCTTTAAGAAACAACGATACTTACTAATCTAGCAGACTATTCACACAATGCACAATGCCCTATCTGATAAAACACCTCTCCAATACGATGTCATGCATTTGATTTTCAATAATCTTATGCAATTACATTTCAAATCTTTAATTTTTCTAGCATTTTTCTAATCAAGAAATCAATCTTCTTTAAATATGTCAAAAAATAAGATATTGTTGAGATTTTTATCAGACATGTTAAAGTAAAGTAGAAAATATTGTTTGTTTGATTATAATCCACGTAACATGCATTAGTCTATACTCGTTTAATTCTCTTCTCTCTGTCACTCTTGTAACTTTCACTCTTGTCACTCTGTTACAGATGTAACGTAAGTGACAATCCATTGCAAGAGTTACTAAGCAGGCGACGACGAGCAGCCAATAGAAGCTCGAGCTTATTACGACAGAGACTCAAAATTGCAGTCACGTGATCAATGCCCAATTGTGAATTTACTTATTCTCAAAAAATGTCATTTTTTGTCTAATTTTCATGTATTTTTAAAAAAGCCATTTTTCGGCTAATTTTCGGTATGTTCAAAAATGTCGTTATTGATTAATTTTCGGTATAAAATGAGAGTAATAATTTGGTTGCATATTTGAGGTTAAATATAACAGCAATTTATTCTGGTGCTATTGATAATAATGCTTGGAATATTGATTAATTTCGATACTAAATTTGAAACAGTTAACGGAATGAAGAAGAATTTGTTTAATAATGAACAGAAATGATATTAGAAAATTCACAGCAAATTAATGTAAAATAATGATAACACTGATGAACGAATGATAAATAATGATATATTATGTGACTATTACAATATATGACTCTAATACTTAATTACACTGAATACATAATTGAACTGGTAGATAAAATTTATCAATGACTATGAGTAAGTTAAAGAAATATTTGTCAATGACTACAGACATATACTATTAAATAAGAATACAAATAATAATTATAATAATAATAATAATAATAATAATGTTATTAAATAATGCTAAATGACTACTAATGGTGTCATTTATAGGCAGCATTTTATTTGTGTTGGATGGATTAGGATATTTTTAGTATGATATATTTTCAGTATTGATTTTAATGTCACAAGGATGTCACTGTTATCATGAACACTTTTATTTTCCTAAATTAATCTCAGGGATAAATTTATGAGGATTTTTTGGCTAAAATGTTCTATCAAATTATGAGTTTAGAATTAATTTCACTATAAAGTTAGCCAATTATAGCTTATATTTATATTAAATGTGTTACGCGAATTATATTTATTGAAATAAAAACAAAGTAATCTGATGAGATGTCTTCTTTCTTCTTAATTATTAGTATGTGTTTTATTAAAGATCTATTTACTTTGCCACGGGGGGGGGGGGGGGAGTTCAAACCCGTCCTCCTCTAATGAAGGTAACACTGTATTTTCTGTAGTGTCAAGCAGTTAGTTTAGTGTTAAAAAAACCTCCTTGTTGAGATTTACATTAAAAATGTGTATGCTTAGACCAGAAATAAAGCTAAAACCATAAAAAGGTTTACCCGCACCTCGGAATTGTCAGTTTTCTGACAACGCACGGTGCGTTATAAGTACGGAATACGATACGATACGAAAAGGTCATCGCAAATTGTTTGTAAGGAAAAATTCTTCCCTTTTGTTAAATCCTGGCTACATTACTGGTTGCGAATAAATGTAGGCTCTGCTACTATGCAGTTTTTTGTGTAGAATTCTATCAGTTTCAAGGCAAATCTATCTTTTACGCGAAACCACCGCGGAGACCGTATTCGACATCGAAACGACTTTCTAACGAGAATTCAGCAGCTTAGCAGCTGAGAGAGAATTCTACAGTTTAGCAACTTATCACGCAAAACTGCTGTCTGCTGGATATAAGCAGCTGCTAAGAAAAAGAGAATGAAAGAGGCTGCTGAAGAATTTCTCGGATATAATAACTTCAATGATCTGTTGATTCAAAGATAAAGAGAATTCAAATTCAAGAGATTTTTTTACTGAATTTGACAAATTTAATTTAATGAATATTTTAGCCTAATGTCAAAAATAAGTAGTTTTGTTTAAAGTTTGTACAATAAGTACAAACTTGTGTTTAAATGTCAATTGGGTATATAAATATTCATAAAGCACACTTATACACTAAAACAAATTTCATCTGGTTCACATTTACCATAAATGATAAAAACGAAGATTAACTCTAAACTTTAAATTAATATCTACTACTTAAAGTCTAAAACTTAATTAATATCCAAACGTTTAGTTTGAATCAAACCCCTCAAAAATATTCTTGAACTTATTCGAAGATAACGAAAGAAACGAAATGACTCAACTGAGAGAAAGAAAGACAAAAGATGTTATAAGAAGGATACGATGAATTTGAGACCGAGACAGAAAGAAAAAGAAGACTTGCAAGAGAATGGAGTAAAGGGCAGGAATAAGACAGCGAGTCGACCTGTGATAGTATTGATCGAGACTTGCCTGAAATAGATCTGTAGTATTTTCCACAAAATTAAATTTGCAATGTCATTATTTAAATAATTTCAGCTATAACCTACAGTTATTTCAAGTCATAGCATTCTCTTCCCAAATTAAAAAGTCAAACATTCAATCAAATTTCACGCAATAATATCTATCCAAACCCTTTCAAATATTCTCAGCGTTTAACGTCCTCAATAAAAAGTGTGGATGACTAGTGTCACCGATCAACGTCATAGCAGGTCCGCTCCAGGACCCGGGCCGCTGCTCCGGGGCGCCGAGTGAGCCACCGTGTACCTCGATCCTGTCAAAGCAATGCATATTATCAATATGACGCTTTATCGCTGGACTCGATACACATTTTCATACAACAAACAGTGCCGCATTGCAAAACAGTACAGAGCAGGGATAAATTTGGTATAGTCCTTTGAGTTGCGGACGTAATTTTTATTTACTGACGTAGTTGTGTGTAGTTACGGCTGTAATGGGTAGAACAACGACGTAAAAGGTCGTATAGGATACGTGACGTTATGCAGAATAGATATTGGAAGAGATTATAGATGTAGATTAAATAAATTTGACCAAAAGTATTTTTAGTTCAGAAAACAACAATGATGTAAAAAAGTTGTAGATCATCGTTATAATAATTTACTTTATTAACCCCTTTAAATTGAAATTTCTTTCCACATTATATTTCTAATATTTGATTAATCACGTCTGATTATATTCATATTAAAAAGAACAAATGTAATTCAAGCTTTGATCTAATAGGAAAGATACTAAATTATTTTAAATTTGTGATCTATATTTACTCATCACTTGCATAGCTCTTTTATTAACTTTCAGTCTTAATCAGCATTCATTGTCTAAGATTTAAGAACATACTTATTAAAATCACTACAGAATCATTACAGCAACAGCTGTTCTCTTCAATCTGCTGGGATTCAGCAGCGGCACAGCTGCCCTATTGCATCGCGGGCACACAGGAAGAGATGCCCGAACCAGGACTCGATGAAATTACGGATCGCTGACTAAAGGCCTTCCTTCATTAACAGTCTCTGCTTCGTCTCGTTCGCTTTTTCTCCAGTCTTAAGCCCGGAAAGGACGACATGAATTGTCATGATACGCTCTTCGCTTTCATTTCTCGATTTGTTATCGTAGGATCGGTAGACTCTGTTTTTGTGTTGATGGGCACAAGAAGCATAATATTAGATTATCAAGAGATGAATGATGCGAAAATTTGATAGATTTGTTTTAATAGTAAAATGACCGGTAAAAACTATAAATAATAACTCTTATATTAATTAAGTTGTATACGTAACTCTTTTATTAATTACGTTGTATATGTATACAGTGGGCTTATACATATATATTTACATTGGTAGTTGACAGTTCAACTCTCATATAAATACAAATATCTATTATATTTAAAAACTGGATTAACGGATGTATAATACACTTCTCATCTGAATTGTATTGAAATGTCAACGCTTCTGGCTTTAGTAAGTAAGTAGCGGATAATCTTAACACTGATAAATCTTTGCGATATTCGTGTATTTCTGTATTTTTTGTTACTAATTTTATTTATAATTTTGATAAATTTAAAAATATGTATTTAATGAATTTAATAGATATGAAGTGAAATATTTGAATTTAACGAACTTTTATTTCGAACCCAATAGCCGTATAAATAAATGATATCAGAAATATTATTGACTCTTTTTACAATATCTAGTTTCAAGTTAAAAGTTGCTTTATCTTTCTAATATAATATTTATTTGCATTGACATGTATGATATATTCTACTTTAACATTGTTACATTATACATTTATTATAGTATAGTATTTTTGTACAGAATAAATTTAAACCGCTGTATTATAACAAGAGTAAACTTATTTATTATAACGGTTTGCACTTTACTAAACCTACATTTGAATATATATAACTTCCATTTAAAAAAATATTAAGACGTTTGTATTGTTGTAAATAAAATTGCATCAATGTCAACGGCTTTTAAAATATCTATATTTAATGTAGGATCATCTCTAAAACTATGATATAAAACTGATTAATAAATATATCAGTGAAATAGGATGAGTGTCGTGATGTTTTGCAATACTATCTACACGAACAAAAATTTGCAGCGAAATGCTTGCAGTGCTTTTAAAAGCTAATTGCGGATACTTTTCTCGTCTTTTCAAACTGTCATTTTTGTAATAGTTTTAATTTTTTGTGATAAATTTACAATACGTATAAAGTATAAAGTAAATCTATAGTTTGTTGAAGTTTTTACGTTATTAAATAGGCCTACTGCGCATGACGTTAAATACTCCGATAATTTTTCCATAATTATTTATAATTTGTCTGTTATTCAATTTAATTAAAAATACTACAAATTACTTGTCAAGTATCTACATCTATTTGTTTGTTATTTGCTTGTTTTTTCTCTCCAAAAATTCTACGTATCATTTTGAAATATTCATAAATATCACAGATCTTTTTGTGACCTTTCACGTGAACTTCTTTAATCCATCACAAGCGGCAATATTCTTTGTACATGTGTAATCTGACATTAATATGCACTGCTCGTTGCTCATACGGCTTTTTAATACTCGACTTTAATACGTCAAAAGAAACGCGAGCCTTATATACACTACCGCGTTTAGCTTCCGAAAGTATTGAAAGCAGAAGTCAAGCAAATATTGCTCGCGTCCAATCATCAACGCTAAAACGCAAATAGATTCCGTATGCATCACGCGAGCACGTAAGGCTACAGCTGCTGTTTGTATACGGAGACGTAGACGAGAGAAAGGGAGAGATCCGATGTTTTTCTACGAAAGTAAATCTAAATGTCACAACGGATCTGTAGAAATATTCCTTTCGATATGATTTGCAACGGCTTCGATTCAATTTAGCGATAATGAGTGCTTTTAATTCGAAAAAGTGCAGTTTCATGAAAATAAATTACTAACTGTAGTTTGGGTAAAAGTTCACTGTTGTTTTTAGATTGAGAGAAAAGCCTTGCGTCGATTTATGACAGTGAAGTTTTGAATGAAAAATTACGACTTGATTTCAGTGGAAGTTTCACTTTACACAGATAGAACACACACAATTATCTGTCAGTAATAAAAGTGAAACATTCATTGAAATACATCATCGTTTATCAGCTCTTAAATATAAATATTAAAATTAATAAACGATTAGAATTAAATCCTAAAATCTATTAAAATTATCAGTTTGTAACTCAAGAAGGAATGAGCGAGTAGTAAAGTTTTATAATAAAGTTGTCAATCACGATTCATTTCTTAATGACGTTGTTCCATAAGACATCAATTGTTATTTTCTAATTATGAGACTGGGGAGCAGGCGGCCGACTTTATCAAACTATTTTTAATTAATATTTCATCTAATTTCAATTTGGCATGTTATGATATAGTGATGTTCGTGAAACAGATGAAATATCGTTTACTTTAAAAAGTTTTTAATGCATTTTTAATATTAAATGCTAAACTTATAAATGAGCTTGATATTAATTTTCTTTGCAATTGTTAAAATGTTTTATCAGAATGTCGTAAAATGTCATCAAATTATACACTCGTCAGTGAAAGAGTCGTTTTGTAATTTAATTAGTTTCTAACACACGGTTCACACTGGGCGCTTTGTCGGGGAGCTCGACCCGCGACTCGACGCGCGACTTTTCGAACCACGGAGAAAAACGAACATTGCTATAAGCATGAAGCTATTCACACCTGCTTCGAGTCACGGGTCGAGTCGCGCGTCGAGTCGCGGGTCGAGTCGCGGGTCGAGCTCCCCGACAAAGCGCATGGTGTGAACCGTGTCTAAGTGAAGTAAACCGCAAAGTATTTAGTTTTGACGATGCACGTTGGATTATAGCTTCCGTAGTTATGGCGGATATTAAGCGGCTTGGATCGAAATTGAATTGAAAACTAGACCAAGATTGTCTGACCTTTGAAAGTAATGTAGGGTAATAAAGGAAGTGAAATATATGTAATAACATGCAATGTAGGGTAAAAGAAAGTATGCTATGTAGGGTAATGAATGAAATATAGGGTGGAAAAGCATGAAATGTAGGGTAAAGATTGCAATGTAGGGTGAAAAAGTGTGCAATATGCAATGTATGGTAAGAAAGTATGCAATGTAGGGTAACCAATAAAATGTACGATAAAGAAAGTATGCAATGTAGGATAAAGATTGCAATGTAGGGCAGACAGGGTTCTGGGACGATTCGTCAAAGAACGATTCGTCTACGGACTGTTCGTCAAAAACTATTTTTATAACGAACGATTCGTATAACTCCTAACCCTAACCCTAACCTTAACCCTAACTCTAACTCTAACATTAACCCTAAACCTAACCATAAACCTCACCCTACTCCTAAACCTAACGAATATCTTTGACGAACAGTCCGTTGATGAATCGTCCTTTGACGAAACGTTTGCATACTTATAGAAAGTATGCACTGTAGGAAGTGTACAAAGGACGATTCGGTAGTTCACAAGATTCGCGACGACGACCAATTTCTCAGTTTATATGATCGGTACAAGCAGCACTTCTGAATAATTGATCAGTTACTATACCTCGTTCTTTATGGTCGTCTGTCTGTCTTTCGCTGTGTATTTTTACGACTGTTTTGCTCTCTCCGTCTCTTTGTTCATGCATGCCTAAGTGGATCTCAGTCATACGCATCTTCGATTAGTGAGAAGTTGAGAAATGGACATTTTACAAGCAATTGTGTGCAATACTGTTTCATTGTAATTGTTACTGGTCATTTTGTTGAAGATATATTCATAGTTTTGTAAGGTGATATTTTTACATCTCAAATGCGCGTGATATCGTTGTATTTATTTACGAAATTACTGTTGATAGATATTGATCTATTTTAATATAAACTGAAAGTATTTTTATATAATAATATCATAATATGTTATTGATATTTTAATGAGCTGTACATTGACTTTCAATATTTGTTGCTTACATTTAGTTTATAGTACAATTCACCATCTGAATACAACTGTAAATCTTCTATGTTTTCAAAACAAAGATAATTGAACAACTTAATGAAACGTGAGTTTAAGTTATTTTAGTCACTGCACAAAAGTACATGTGCAGTGACTAAAATAATTTACCTAAAAATAAAATAACTTACCTAAAGTTATTTTAGTCTACATTTATATTTACTTACAAAACTATGAGAATTATACCTTAATCAAACTGCATTAAAAACTAGTATTAAATTTTCACGCAGCGTTCGATCGAGAGAAGGAAGAGGCTCGCAAGCAGAACGACCAACTGGCCACCGACTGCCTGGTCGCCAGCGAGGACGTCCGGAGGCTACGACAGGTCCTCGATCAGCTCGCGAGGGAGTACAGCGACTCGAAGGACGTCGACGCCGCCCGCCGCTACACGTTGTTGAAGGGAATGATAAAAAGGACGATCATGCACATCAGGCTGAACCAGGACGTCGAGAGGTCAGTGACTGGTTCTAGAGCTATGGATGTAGAAATGAGAAAGAGAAGTGAACAGTTAACAGGTTGGTTGTATAATTTTTATTAATTGAGGAATAGAATTTGAATTAGAATTAAAAGAAAAATGGAATTTCTAAAATAGACTGTATATAGAATTTATATTAGTAACATTGATAGTCTATTGCAATGTGATATTAAAATTTCGAATCAGAGAATAAATGTTTGGTGACTTACATTAAAAATAAAAGATAAAGCTCGCGTTGAAATTAATGCAATGATGAAAAATAAAATTTGGCATTTATATATTTTTTAATGTTATGGTGTAGTTCTATTTATTTTCATTTTAACTTTTATTATTTACACATTGATGGGAGTTTAAAGGTTGAAAGTAGATGGATTGAAATGAAACAAATCTGTATTTTTGCATATAATACAAAATTGCTTCGATTCCTATTAGAAAAAGAATCAGTTTAAAAGAGTTTTGTTACTGGATTTTATAAATGGAAAAACAGTAACAGGATCGAAATAAAATTAATATGCATCTGTAGAAGTATATAATAACAACATTACTTTGGTTTCTATTAGGAAAAAACTCTTTTTGAGCAATGTTTTACTGGGTTTTTACTACAGGGCAAACAGTAGGCTAACCCAATGCTTTTATCAACATGTTAATGTATTTTTTCTACTTTTCAGGTCTTTCAACGCAAGAAATTCTCGAAGCTAACGATGAGCTCTCAGAACAGATCAAGGACTACAAGAGAAAGTCATCAGGAATGCGAATCTTAATAGAAGAACTCGAGCGAAGTTACGAAGATTCTAAACGTTATCTATTTGTACAACGTTACAGACTCATGAAGTTTATGATAAAGGCTATACTGCAAAGTAGTCCTAGACAATAGTTAATTGTATTAATTGTAAGTTGTAACTTGCAAGATTGGATTGTA
Source organism: Oconnorella tubifera (assembly GCA_034700105.1). Taxonomy (NCBI): domain Eukaryota; kingdom Metazoa; phylum Annelida; class Clitellata; order Enchytraeida; family Enchytraeidae; genus Oconnorella; species Oconnorella tubifera. Next base: position 9,275 of record JAQIXG010004174.1, read on the forward strand.
TTTATTGTAAGTTGTAAGATTTTTGAAGTGATTGTACACACAAAGGTAATGAAGATATTACTGCTTTTGTAAGTAAATGTAAGTAATTTATTAGAAATTAAAACTCTTTTTAAAAGCTTACGTTGTAATTTTCATTATTTTAGATTTAAGTTCAACTTTCTTATTTTGATTTGCTCAATGTTAGCTGTTGCTATTCAGTACTTGTGGGAAAAGTCATATTTTTATATTTTACTTTTAAATTATGTTGTGCCGTATAATATATTGAAGAAGAAATAAAAATTCAAAATCTAGTTACATCATAATGATGACTCTTTCTGTATTTTGTCATTTTGTCCAAATGGATTAGTTTACCTATAATATATATGTATATATTATTACTGATAATATGGATTAGTACCATTGATTTTATTGTTTATGGCATACGATGAAAAACATATAAATATTTTATAACATTTTACATAAACTTTAATATTTGGCATCATTGTTTACGTTAAATTAAGTATTCTTCATAATTTTCTGAAAATTAATTAATTTAAGTGAAAAAACTGACCCAATCAAACCTATATTTATTAGCCTTAAATCCATGAAATATATTGCTCGAAAAGCTCTCTTACATAAATAAATTAAAAACTTATACGATCGAATTATAATTGAAAGTGATTACGATATATTTAAACACAGTTTATCAGCTGATTTATACGATATCATTTGTGATGCTAACATCTAATTCTAGAGACTGTTGACGATTATTTATTGATGGGCTATATTCGCAAGCATAGTGATGATCCTATTGATTGGGTTATCGACTCGATTGAGATCGTGGTGATAAATCAGGAATCATAGTCCCATGTGTCTCTTACAACTGGTAGGTCAGACCTACTTCAATTATTCATAAGCTCAGATGGATTCATTTTCCCTAAAGTAGAAGAAGTCAAGTCACATATTTATGAATTGGTTATTTAGATATAAACTTGTATATTATTGCTCGCATTTATGTATAAGCTTAAGATGTCATATTTTCGTAAAAATGTGTGTCGTATATTTGCATAATAGAATGTTGCATGTAAATGTTTATGTGGTAGGCCTATATAAATATATTTACGCGTACTCAAATGTGTAATAAAAGTGAGAAATGTTTTCTCGTGTACAGATTTTATGTGTCAAATTATCGCTTTTGGAGTGATGCAGTGAAAAAATAAGAAAATGCTTCAACTTGGTTTATTCTTAAAAATACTTTTAATAAACCGAAAATAAATTGATGTTTTAGGCAGATTTTTGTGCAATCTGTGTTTAATGAGAACTTTTATAAACAAATTGATGATATCAACTTTTTAATTTCAAAATTTTAATAATCAGTTTATTGTATTACAAGGCTGATGTAGAACGTGACTGTAAATCACTACAACACAAAATAAAACTATCATTTAATTTTTTATTTACATTTTATTTATTTATTTCAGAACTGACCGAATTTATAATAACATTAGATAAGGCAGCAAAAGATCAGATCCAGGAATATCAGGTCATAAGACACTAGTGATATCCCTTCGATATTATATCTTCTTTTAAAGTTATACTCAAATACACAGAGTTCTAAACACAAAATAAACTTTCATTTGATTGTCTCGCAAAGTTAACCACAAGTACATACAAAGTGGTGACGCTTTTACGCGCACCATAGCTGTCAGCATGATGATCCTTTCTTGTACACTGCCTGTCCATCAAGCAAGCAATTTTAGTCTAGTTTTACACGCACTGGTAAACTGATCACGTCCCAACGCAATATTGATCTTAGCAAACGGGTCGCTTCAAACTGATGGCATGTAAACACAGGAAATTTAACAGATTTTTATTCATTATATTGCTCATTTGGGTTGAGTTAATTTTCATTAGAAAAGGAAATCTAGTAGTGTTTATAGTATAAGACATTCAGTTTCTTTATTGTTCAATTAATAATAAATAAATTACACTATATCTGATGATTATAAACCAGTCGCCTCAGTTCAGAAACTATTGAATCAATTCAGTAACGAAAATAAACGCGAAACGAAAAACCTCGAAACGCGAAACGAAAAAACGCGAAACGAAATAAACGAAATAAATTACTATTTGTCTATAAATTTTTACGTCGTTAACAATGGACCACATATTCTAATAAAACTATACATTTAATTTCAAACGTGAACGCAATGCAAAAATTCATGCAAAATTTATTAAATCACTGCGTTATTATATCGCAGCAATCTGTCAAGATAACGCATTTTACGCGAAATGTCGTCTAGTTTTCAATGCGCACGACGCCGCACTTGACGCTGCGACCAACTGTCGCTCGATGATCGGTCGTCAGAAATACTTATAAGACCCGGAGACGAGATATGAAAGCGAAATTTCATTATTTTCTCTTCGAAAAACAAGGCGATTTGATGTAAGTGAGCGTTGAAACACCACGACACAAATAACCGATTATTTTTAAGAGATGTTTTTAACGACTAAAAAAGACAAGAGAACATAATATTTTATTTTAATGACAATTATATTAATGAAATAACATTAAAGTATTTAATTAGTCACATTTTTCTAGATAGTTATTGAAAGTGATGGTTGTTTAATCATATGTATAAAAGTTTCGAAATGTTATTTTCAAAGCAGCAGCACTGTTATTAAATATGATCAAATTTAACTCCATTTGCATAAAACACATATACATCGACAATATATAAGAACTTTAAAACTCGTAACTTCATGAAATTAACACATTTACTTATAAAAGTTTCCTCTGCAATAATGACTAATCAAAAAACTAATTGAGTTAATTCAAATTATAACAAAATTATTTTGAAATGAAATCACTCGTAAACCTAACCATAAAATTCAAATAAAATTTAATAATATTCATGTTGTATAGACACTCTGTCTAGTTGTGTAGAGACTGTACTTCGCATGCAATTTTTCATGCGCTAACTATGTTCTAGCTTTCGGCAAGTCCGCTCGAAATGTATCGCATCGTCTACATAGATCCATTCTATTTCTTGCATACGTTATAAGATTATCTTTTGACGACGTGGATTCTCTTGTATCATGCTCAACGAATAACGTTATCGTGTAGCAGCTAGATAAAAAGCATCTTATAAATAAAAGCATAAAAACACTTTTTAAGATAATACTTTTAACTTTGATGTAAATTTTGCATTGCTTTGAAAATTGAAATTTGACAGCCAAACATCATATGATAAATATGGTACGGTAAAGTAATTGACATTAATAATTTTCATACTTTACAGTTTTAAAGTATGAAATTCATTTATGGAATATATACACATACAGCTCAATACGCAAATCAACATAATATCTATACAAACAATTGTATAATTGAATCGTGCAACTGAATTTTTCGGTATAAAAATTCACTTATAGACACAGCTTAATTACTATTTGGTAAAAAACTTATTTCTTTCTTTCGTTTATTTCTATCCTTCTGTCTGCGTTTCTCGCTGAAGCAAAATAATGTAGGCCTGGGCAATAAATCTTGTAGAATTAACGAGTCGAGGAAAGCCCCATCACGTGATCGTCTCCATGGACGACAGGCTATATTAGCTCACTACACTAATGCTGCGAACGTTTCAGAAAAGAGAAACAACAGAAACGACAGAAACAACGGAAACAACAGAAACAACGAATTACTTCAGAAAAGAACGAACGAATTATAGTGTTATTAGTAAAGAACGGCAGCATGAAAAGTATTGACCAGAATTAAAATTAAAACAAGGAGTATTGAACCTATATATTGACTTATATATACTCTAATATATACACGTATACAATATATAGACCTATACACTGACTGATATATTGACCTTATATATATACATTGACCTATATGCTGATCTACACATTGATCTATATGTTGACCAATACATTGACATATATACTGACATATATATTAACCTTATATATATATACTGATTGATACAAAGTATTGAAATATGTTTATCTGTATACTACCCCACCCCCCACCCCCATAGAAACCCATCAAATCACAAAAACCATTCAACCAACCAAACTATTACA
>JAQIXG010004175.1:0-13342 GCA_034700105.1 Oconnorella tubifera
ATGCTTTATAATTAAATACGCTATTACATTTGGCCTTTTGTGAAAAATAATTAAATACGCTAAAATAGAAGATTACCCAAATACTTTAGAAAGATTAGTTTAACTTAACAATTAGCTCTGTTGGAAATATCATTTGTTGATAAATATATTTCATATTCTGGCTTATGTTTCTTGTTAGTTTATTCAATTTTGATCCCTCATTGCCTTTCCTTGTATTATTTATTACATTTTCAGCTCATATGCGTGAAAGACCAGATGTACTACCAGACACTACACCTCCAAGTACTCTTACTAGTGGATCTCAAAACAGCATTAATACATCGCATAGGCCCCTCTACCAGTACGTCTTTTTGTGTTATATATCATAGCTGTTTACCTCTACCAGTATATGTTTAGGAGTAGTATGGCTGTGTTACATATAGTATGGTTAAGGGTGAAGACAGAATATGATACACTTCGCCTTTCGACTGCTATCCTAAAATAGACTCTTTTCTCTTCATTGACGTGAAGAAATAATATTTCAATTTAATTCATACCAATTGACAGAAACAAGTAAGTCTACATAAAATGCATGAAGAAAAGATAGAAATAAATTATCTATAAGAAATAAAGATATTTTTTAGTGCTCTTGTTAACTCAACAGATGGATGAGTCAATCATAATGATGCGTGTGAATCATCCGGGGTTGAACCGTCATCACTTATTACATCACAAATGTATTTGATTAAAATGTTTATTTATCAGAGTTGATTCTTTGTCCGCTGCCATGTCGCAATCACGAGTGAAGTCAACTTCTGAAGAACATTTATCATCAGTCAACAGCTACGCTATGTCTACTCCCTCTCACACTGACTGCACTGAAGGTCTTCCTAGTTATACTGCATCTAGTCCAAGCATTGCTAGCGATATGCTAGGTATGCTTATCTCTGTCTAATCTGAATCTTTATTGCTGCTAAATACTCTAATCTTAAATTTTGCTTTACAAGTTTTGTTCTTCTTTTCTTCATAGCAGTGTTTTTACTTTTATTGACTGCTACGCATCACAAATAATAGTTAACTATTAAATTTACTGTTTATTTAGCCGGTTAGAATCTATACTATCAAATATCTATGGATGGGTACTGTACAATGATTGAAATAAACTATTGAATCTCTTGTAATTCTAATTCATGAACAGGAACCCCCGTTCATGAATTTTTTCCGGTCACTGAAGACTTGAGTCAGCTTTCACCCAACTCTCAAAATGCTCTCAATAGTCGCGACATACAACTATCTCTACATAACAGTTCTTCTCACGCATCTCAATCAGTCCGGGCTGCTGGAACAACGCATAATTTCTCAGAAACGATGAATGATTCTTCAGAAACGACACGCAATCCGTCAGGAATGATGCACAATTCTTCTTTATTAGATTTACCGTTAATTTTATCTTCCGGTGAAAGTTCTCAAATAGTAAGTTATATTCTAGTTAGATTTAGAAACTCGTTAATCCAAATTTTACATCTTTTTTATTGTTTATTAGGGTACTTATTTGTATAGCTTTATCTTATTATTCAATCTGTTATTTTGATAGTTATCTTCTTAATGTATTGGACTCAGAATCTGGGAAAAAATAATCAAAAACTAAATAAAAAATATTAGCATGAATTTTTTTTCAGTGAAAAGTTTCTTACAAGAAAATTCCACTTTTTCAATCCTTAATGCATTCCAATATATCAATTTTTATTGTATACTAGAATTGTGATTCATTTGAAGAGTAATTTTAGATGCATATTTTGTTTCTAGGTTCAAACGAGATTATAATGAAAGACTATAACAAATCAACTGCTGTTTTGTATTGGATTGTATAAAGATATTGATTGCATGGATGTATGATCTCATCTTTACTTGAATTTACTTATATTTTCTATTTTACTACAACATCAATATCGCTGACAATTACCAAAGCTACTTGTTTAATTTGTGACTTTTCATAAGCTTTATATTATACGCTGTTTGTAATTGTATTTGATGTATTATATACAATATTATACATTTGTATATTTATTTGTTATATGTATATGTAAGTGAGAATGATGCAATAGCCGTATGTGATGCAGTTTTGTCAAATAGTTTAATAATAATATTCAGCTCTATATAGATAATGGTGGAGATTGTTTGACTTTAATGTAAATTGTTATCTTTTACTGATAATCTGCAGAATATTTATTTGTTTACTTTTTGTCAACATTACATTTGTTAATAATATAGTATGAAAATATTATTGCTTTGCAGTATTTTTCTGAAGTTTTTCAGTTGATGAGGAGTTTTTTGTTGCAGTAGAACGTTATTCTACTGATTGATTAATTAATTTGATTAATTGACAGATTGATGAATCTATTATTACAATATTACAATAATAGATAAATAATAAGTGATAATTGCTTGTCATATTATTATTAGTACTGTCAAGTCAAGTTTTTGATTGAAAAAAAGTCCAAGTGAAAATGACCATGAAAATTATAGGTTAATATTAGGATTAGAGTTTAGGGTTAGATTATGGTTAAGAGTTACAGTTGTGATTAGGGTTATGGATAAGATTGCAGTTCTACACAGAATCTTTGAGTTGTATCATTGAACTTAGTTTAAGTATTTTGTTCATGCCTTATTAACCTCTTTACCGTGATCCCCGAGATAACTCGTCCTTCAGAAATTTGACCTATCCCGTGCATCCCGAGATAACTCGTTCTCAGATATAAAAGTCGTCGGTGCACCTTGGAGCCCGAATAAACTCGTCGAAAGGCCGAAAGGCTATAAAGCATAGAAAATCGATAACGTCAAACTGCAGGGAGGCTAATGTAACAGCCAACCAATGACAGCAGCCGGTGTTGGCTGGTGTTGGCGCATAATAGAAAGCGAAAGTACACTGTATAATATTTCCTAAACATATAAATAATAACACCTTAGTATCACTCTAAATAACGTTCTCACGAGTTATATCTACGAGTTATATATATCGTTCTCAGATATATATTGTATAAAATTTCCTAAACATATAAATAATAGTAATAATATCTACGAGTTATATATATTGTTCTCAGATATATATCTCAGATAAATTTTCTAAGCATATAAATAATAACACTTTAGTATCACTCTAAATAACGTTTTATTTCATGAAAACAACATAACTTATCAAATTATGAAATAAAAAAATACAGTTTTCAAAAAAAATTCAAAATTTTTTCTCCACGGTAAAGAGGTTAAGGTGTTTCATTATAAAACATTTCATGTTTGTCTGATCGATGAAATTTATTGGCTTTCCTTGCTCTATGGTGCTACATGAATTTGTGTTTTATTTTTCAGCGACTTATTTTTAGTTTTAATGTCGTATAAATATTAATTTAATTGAAGCTGAAGAATTTTCAAAAATGGAACAAAGATTATGTTTAGTGAATTGTAACTTTGTAAGAAATTTACCTCGTATATATTTTTATAAATTAGACTTTCGTAAACTTATGTTTTATTTCATTTAGATTGCATAACGTGATATATTGGGTCATTCCTTTTAATAGGCAAATTGACATATTTGTCAGTAAGCTAGAATGTTTGCCATGTATTTAGATAATGTCATTATAATTCGTCTACAAACTTTTGGTCCACAACAATAAATCTACAGCGTGACATTTAGTTTACTGATACTGATCCAGTATGGTATTGGCAGTGTGGTATTGGGGTTACGGCTAGGTAGGGTTAGGACTAGAGTTAGGGTTAGATTTTGGTATACTAAATGTTGGTAGATGTTGTGTCAACGATTAAAAGTTTGTAGATGGTTTATGTAAACGAGTAATCATATATACGTTAATTGAACAGATGTTTCATCACAGTTTGTTTTTCTGTTTGACAAATTTAAATATTTTAGTTTTTTTTTATTTAATTATACTTCGTTATCGTTTTGCAGAATGCAATGTATTTAATTTGAATCTGAATCCTTGTGATAAAAATGCTCTGCTTAAGATATTTTTCATAGTAAACGTAAGCTTTTTGTATATTATAAGTGTTTCAGTATCTTTTTCATTTTTTATGTATATATTTTGATATTTTAAGCATATCATATTTCATTCCATATTTCCGCACCTCGGAATTGCTTGGGAATCAAACGGTAAGTTAGGGTTGCAATATATGATACTATTTCATTTATATTGAATATTTTTAAAACGAAAATTCATTAGATACTCTATGTTTTAACTAATGCCTACTACAATAATGCCAGTAGTATTATATTTTGATTGGACCTATCTGTCATGACATTTTGTCAGTTTATACATAATTAATGTCATTTTGCAATATGTGATCAAGTAATTGTTGTTGGTTATTTTTTGGCATATTTTGTTAAAGTCATATTTTGGCATATTTTGTCAAAGTCATATTTTGGCATATTTTGTCAAAGGCATATTTTGGCATATTTTGTCTTTGTGTAACCCTAAACTGAATTTTAACGCTATATTTTCTGAGATAAATGAAGCTAGTTTTTAGTAGGTTTTTTCTGATATTATAGAATGTAATGAAGCTTTCAAAATATATGATATATTTAACAAAAAAAATTATAAAGATTTAATTAATTTATGCATTTATTGTATAAATCGCATAGAAAATTCTTGATTAACAATTTTTGTTAGAATTACTTTGAATATTGCAGCAAAACTAACTCACTGAACTAATCGCTATCTTCATTAAATAAGATACTAAAAATGATAGCCTATAAAAATACCTTGATAGTAAAGCGGTTTAAATCTCTTTAAACAATAATTTAAATTCGAATAGCAATTAGAATCAGTTTGACAAGTCCAAAAATATCGTGAGGAACTGTCCTAAAAGTTACCAATTAAAATAATCGTAATATTTTGAGAAATGAATCTGTTGATAGTTTCAGAAACGTTTCGTCGCGTATTCCTGCCTGTATAGTGAAGTATATTTTTTGTTTAACTTTTTTTTTGTTATGAAATTTGTGTATATAATTATGAAAACATTCTATGTTTATATAAGATTTATTTGATATAATGAACAAGTTTGAATATTTTGATTTGATTTCTTTTTGTTGGATATTTTGATCCTCAAAGTTATAGATTTTTTATTTCAATTAACGATTAGATACTTTTTGATATATGCTATATTTAATAACGAGTCGATGATATGGACAATGTCTATAAGATTAGTTGATATTTAAATCATCTAACAGCGATAATAGCATCACTATTATAGTTATATGTTGCAAGAATCCACATTTACACATTCATCGTACCGCTATATTGATAACTAGACTCTGAGCACAAATACACCCTCACATGAAAATATTTCAAATTATTTGCTCCTCATTTCTGCAGTACTTCACACCGCGGTGCAATTGCACCCACTTGCGCTTTATTTCGGCTTGTTGGGTGCACTTTATTCATTACCGACACTATTAGTGAAATTGCGTTTCTACGTCTATGCAATCCATATAATGCCCGCGTCCCTAGACACCGTCATTAGAATGCCTCACTCATTCATTGTCAGTTTAGAGCCGCACTGCTGGGACACAGCAGACGTCCAAGATCTTGTTGGGTTTTCCGTCTCGTCTGTTTTGAATGCGTAATCTTTGCATTCGGATAGATTGAAAAATTATCTCGGCTCAGCTTGAAATCTGCTTGAGTCGTGACTATCGTATCAAATCTATCCATCGCTAAAATAACCGGGCTGTTCTGTGGATCAAATCTGAGAATTCAAATTTGAAAAATGAGATGCAGATTTTTAGTTTTAAAGCTTTATCGTGTAACTTTGCTAAAATAATTAGCGGGCAAGTGGTATTTTACATATAAAATTATGAGTTTTAAACTTCAAATTGAAGTCTTAAGTAAAATAAAGCCAAATAAATAAAGCCAGAATAAAGGATTTAAGTTGCTTATAAGCAGTTAAACTTTGTTTTTGATTAAAGCGGAAAAGCTGAACATTTTGAATATCAGCTGAAATTGGTTCATATTTAAACGTGATGGATACAACAACAAAATCATTCTTCTTAATCATTTCTTAACTAAGATCTGTAATTAATTAGTTAAGAAATTAATTTCAAATATATGATTTTTTGTAACTTGCAAGGTCACTACTAGGACGCGTTGTCCTATACTGCCGTCTAGTGAGTATTGACGACCCATGGTAGCCCATTTCAGGACGGCAGTGACAGTTAGCTTTTTACGCATCGCATTGCGTCAGCGTCACGTCTTCATTACGTTTCGGTAATGAGTCGTGGCGATTCGAGAGGCGCAAGGACTAGTATTTTTTAAGGGGATAACTGATTGAATGTTGGATTATAATATTTGATCATAAATAGACAAAATGTAATAACAGCATGCAACTACAGTATATTGTATTTTATAGATACCAATAGGAAATGAAGACATTGTACTCTTGATCTACCACATAAATGACTAGAATATTGTCTATATTTGTACTGATGATATTCTGCAACACAATGTTTTATAACATGGTGTCATATTATTGTTATCGTAATATTAATATTCTAGAAAATTTCTTCTTCGAAGCGCGGTCTATTGCTATTAATTAACAGCCTCTTATGTTATATATATATGATTTAACATATCATATAACATATCATATATGATATAGCAATGCGACGTAAAAAAAATTGCTTTGTTAAATCGAACTTTAATTGAAATTGACCAGAGCATACTTGGGTCTCTAACCCACGTTATCATTTTAATTTGCCAGATTACTGTAGCACTGATGTATAATTTCGGTCAGTTATAATTAGAAATGCACAATTACCTCTAGTAAACTAATAACAGATGATTTAATCGGCTATAGGGATCCTTTGTTCAGTCATGCTATTTAAAATTATTACATCATTATCTTAAATGAATAACTATTTAAGTTAATCAGCATAAATTCATTCGCAATGATAAATCATAGCAATTATATATATAGCCCTCTAATTATAAACTAAATAATACAAATTGCGTATTATTAAGACTTCTAAAGTAATTACTGCATAACCAATTCAATATTTTAGTCTATGAGGGTAAACTTATGCAGACAAAAAATCAAGAGGATCGCAATCACTCTTACGTCTCATTTTACAGTTTTGCATGGTTCAAGTCTGCAGTTGTTGTTTGTTGGTCTGTGTAATGGTCTTCCACTATTGGTCACGAGGCGGACTATTATACTGATCGACTGGACGACGGATCAGGTCGTATATCACCCTTATAGTGTGTCCTGCTACGCTCATTAATCTCTAAACTGGACGCTAAAGCACTTAGCATGCAGATCGTGCGTCATTCGGTCAGCTGGTAAATGAGCTGAGAAAATATCGCGATTTTGAGTCGATGACTAGTGAAAACAAAATAGTAATCCATTGCAAAATAAATAAAATAGGCTGCTAGTATTTGTAGACATGTAGTTGGTTGGTAAACCTTAGGTTCAAATTTATTCCTGAAACTTTACATATATAAGAAAATTATATCTTTATATTTGTATACATCCATGGAAGGGTGGACTAGAGTCTCTTCTGACCCTATCTGACGAAGCCCATTTATACATGAATTAGATATTTTACTTTTGCACCAGAATTTTTGCTTTGTTGGATATAATAATATCTTTGCAATTATTGAAATCGATTAATCTTTAGTTGGGATTTCTTTAATTTATTGCCATTATTAAAACCCATCTTCGTGATATATTGACAACAGAACGACCGCTAAATGAATAGTTGAACTATTCCAATTATTAAAACTTAAGCGAATGAAATCGTTGTTATTTAAAAATGATTTTCCTATTTTTTACTCAAATGCTGAGTTTTGATTAAAAACGTTGTCTTAATTTTTGTACTGGTTTCCTTTCTGAAACTTTTCTAGATCATTCGAAATGCTTCAAGACGAAAAAGCATAATGTCATTACTTGCCTATTCAGCGCATGCCACTGCGGTATCCATCACCGACGTCCGATCAATTGAACGCACTGGGGGTGAGGAAAATTGCGTTTACAATGAAATTGAAAGAAGAGAAATGTGCTTACAGGGGCGTTGCACATTCGTGCAAGCTTTTAGTAGATGAACAGGCTCAACTGATGCTGATGAGAATCCCACGTGGAGCTGCTACTTTGCATGAAAGTTTTGTTTTTGATGCAATGTTGCAATTGTTTTGAAGCGAAAAAAACGTTCAATGCCAATGGTTGTTAGTATATTCTAAATTAATGGAATTGGGAAGTTTGATTAAACGATAAAAGTTAGAAAAACTAATAGAAGTTGCTCAACATGAAATAAAATTTAGAAATTAACAATTTAGACTAACCTATAGTAGAACTGTAACAAATAAAAACGAATAAAAGTGAATAAAACATCTTGTGGTTATCGTAAGATAATCTTTTTTTTTATTAAAAATACTGAATATTTGGACAATAAGTGTCTTGTGTGATTTGGTCTCTCATCTCAAGCGAATTTTTCATTCAATTGCAATATATGAGCAAAAGATTTATTTTCAATTCTTTATCGTATTATATCTCCTTACATAATATCTTCAATATCTATAACATAACAGAAAAACTATTTATTACAGAGTTGAATAATCGCAATACTGCTTGACGTGCAATCTCACCCAACTATGAACTGTTTAACTTCTCATCGTTAGCGTATCTGTTTTCTGCATTTCCCAGTCCCGCGTCCCAACGCCTGACAGTATTTATCTTATCTTAGATAGATGCAATACGTTTCTTGTATTCACGCTTCGTGTTTGCGTGATCTTACATTAAGACGATGGATTACTTGTCGAGACTTTGGATGCAACGACTCGCTGACTTTGGCTTGGTCTTCCTTTACACAGTTGATTTTGTAAGCCGAGAAGATTGATGCGAGTCCAGTGTTTGTTAATTAAGTATTGGACTGTTGTCTGCAACAGAGTGCGTCATTCTTGAGATGCATAACTACTGATGAAGATATATAAATAGATTAATATGAGATGAGGGATTGTTAATTGTACGATGGTGGGGGGGGGGGCCGGTGGGATTATTTTTTCCACAATTACTAGTTAAGTTTATACTATATTGCTGGCCTCATTATTTTTCTTGTAGTTTAATTGCATTAGTTTTAGATTAAACACGAGTAAACTTTGGCCATAAATTTATATATGTAATATTTAGCTTAAGCATATGAAATTGATATTAAAATATTAAGTCTAATTTTAGTCGTTTGAAAAAAGCAGTTGTTTACAAAATTTTCTAAGTATTTTTGTTCAATAGATAATTATATATTGAAACTGTGAGAAGTTCGTTAACGTATTCTGTTTACTTGAGACTCTGTAGATCAACGTGTGATAGTAGAAACAAATATGAAAGACAGAGGCTGTAAACTATAAACAGCTGATTGTTTCCCAGACTATAGATTTATAATTATGCGGTTTGTTTACTCGGATAAAATTTGGTACGACTCGTCGGTCCAACTTTCTTTGACTGTAAAAAAATCCGCATTAGAATACCGCCATAAGGAAGATGTTCATTATTTATGGAAGTTTTTATCGTCAAAGTTAAGTCGATTTAAAGTGGTATAATCGAATTTTAATAAAGCTTTATAGTTAAAAGCTAATTTTCAACATTAGACAACAGTAATTCTTAATAACGATAAAAGTTATAATTTATTATCACGCATTATCTTGATTACACTGCGAGTGTCTTGTAAATTAAATGAAGTGTCTGCGATCTTCGCGTACAAAAGCCTTAACTACTGATCAGCAACTATGTTCTCAGAAATATTTGTATCATCTGTATTAATTCAGGATAAAATATTAAGTTGTGATTTAAAATTGTTATATAACGGAAAATCAGAAAACGTTTTCAGCCTTGTTTTTCCAAAAAAGGTTAATAGCTCGAGTAAAGCCAATGTGTGTTCAACAGCCAAGCCTTTTGCATCTAACCCTAAATTACGATCTACTTTAACGGCAAACATCCACTATCAACAGTCGCCGACAATAATGTTGGCGAAGCTTGATTAGAATTTATATTAATGGCTCGCGTAACGACCTACGGACGTCTTCAAGAAAACACGTTCCGCGTTTTTCACGTCCGTTGTGAGGCCGCTGTCAAGCGAGAGATGGCGCAAATTGATGTACGGACATCGGAAGATTCATAGAAGACTTTGCGTGCTCGAGGGACAATGCGAAGACTCGGCTGATCGCACGTTCGCTAATGCGGCTTTTACACTCCTTTAAGATTACCTTGTTATGTTTATGATGTTCATTTATCCGCTGATGGAAAAGACTGTACCTAGGTTTAAGGATTAGCGAAAATGAACGGAGCATTGATACACCGATGCTTTCTATCGAGTGAGATATATTAATTAAAAATGAATGCAGAATCTTGTAGGGATTCTCAAGAGAATCGTAGATTTGTGGGTTTATAAAGCTTGGTCGAAATAGTCTGTTACTTATTGGCGGGGTATGTTACAAGTTTAAGTTAAAAGAAAAGGTCATAACTGGGAGAGAGATAGGTTAATAGAATCTGAGATAATTTAAGAACTATTAGTACGATTTTAAATTTAATCGCATTAGTATATATAGCGTATACTGAGAGTATGACTTCTGAGCCTTCACTATTATAAGCAATATCTAGCCCAGCGTTAGTTTATTTTTTTTGTTCAAACAGTAGTATTTGCAAGTTGAACCTCGTTAATACAAGAGAGCCAGAATTGTGAGATTTCGGGTTTCTTTTTCATACGTTGCACTGTCGTTATTGTTGCTATTTCTATTTCACTGTTGCTATTTCGTTGCACAGTGTTGTCCATTACTTATCGGCGGCAACGTTGTTGACATTTATTCCAATAATTTTAAAGAACAGATACTTTTTGATATTGTGAGAATAAATTAGTATTACTACAAATTGTCAATTGTTAACTTTTAATTGACTTAGATTTTATATCTTAATTTTAGTTTGCTGCGCTAATTTGAATATAATTGTTGTATTTTCTCAAACACTATTCCATTTTCCATCAGATTCTTATCAACAATTGCGACACTAGAACGCTGCACCAATCGCATGTCTAAAGATAATGCTGCTTTGATGCAAAGTTGAACTTGTCATCAGGGACATAAAACTTTCAACCTCCGAATATAGCCAGATTTCTAAGTAAAGTAATTGCGTAACAAAATCACGTACATAGTTACTTTTACACAAAATCTATTTCACAATTTAACAAAATCAGATATAATTAAAAAGACGTTGATAAATTCATATATTAATTCTTTTCCTTAAATAGTATGAATCGAGCACACTTCTATACGAACTGAACGCATTAACTTCACGAAACTGTGTTTAATTCTTATATAAATCACGGTAATATAAATAAGGAACCAAAATCGGCAATTAATACTTTAGTTTAAGTAAAACAAAAAAGTTTGTCTTACTCTATAATATAATGACAGTAATTAATTTTTTCACGTCATACGATAAAATAAGTTTCTTTTTTATTACATTCCTTCTTGTCAGTTTTTTTTTATGAAAATGTACCACAGAAATTGTGTGAAACACTGGCCTCAGATTTTCTTTTGTTGAGAGATTTTCCTGATCTATAGTCTCGTGATCGTGTCCAGCATTTATTGATCAATGAATTCTGTGACGCACACAGTCTTGATCTTTTCAAAGAGAATCTGTAAGAGACAATAAACTATCAGATCTCATCTATAACGCTCAACAGTAATTTTACAGCTCAGCTTTTATTCAATAAGTGTAGTAAGTGTAGCTTATATATTATAAAGCAGATTTTAACTGTAATGAAATATACCCGAAAAATGAAATCTTCTAAAGCGTATTATATAGAGAACTTCATTATTACATAAAGGTATTGTGTTACTAGAGCCTCAAAATAAAGGTATTATATGGAATAACTAGTCAAATAAAAAGGTAACAATATGTTGCGTGTTCTGATATATTATAAACAGATAACCTATGCTAATGCATAAATTGATAGTTACTAATTGCATTAGGCATACTGCATTGCATGATGCATTATTCTATTATAAGACTATAATCCCAAAAGTCAATTAAGTATTTTGCATATAATATAATAGCAACAATCATAACAAAATATCTTAGCAATCGAAACAATTACTTTTAAGACATTTTTTGCAAACAACTGACTAATTGAATAACGCAATAATTTCGTTAGAGATTGATTGAAAACATATATATAAATAAATACCATATAAATAAATATATGGCTTGTTGAAAATTATTATTTTCAATTGTTTACATCTAACTTCACCTCATTCTTGATCGTCCTGTGAAATTCTACTCAAAGTTGCAATGTAAGTTGCATTACATTGCAACTTAACCTATACCAGCAGAATTGCAACAGCATTGTCTGTGTCTCTTTCACTCTCTGCATGAATCGGCTGATCGTCTGTTCAGCATAAAATAGGACACTGTTGTGTAACGCATGTAGCAGAAAGCGTCAGATGCCGCAGTAGTAGTTATTGCGACGAAACAACGCGTATGTACAGAGCGTCTTCAGCTTTTTTCAAGCATTTAATTGAATAGAATATTGTGTACATTAGATCAGGATATAATCAGATTCTGCTCTAATTAAAAGGTAAGATTTACGCAGGATATAACAACACGGTAAGTAGATTACAACAATACTATATGAAACAATAATACAAGCAAAAAGCTATCTCGTTTGAAATCGAATTGCGTCTCATACTTTTGGTCATAATATTAATTTATTAATTTTCGCAGTGAGATCAATTGATAAAATCATTACACTGTAATTTAGACTTTAGTACTTATAGTCTATTTGAAAACAATAAATTGCTCATTGACAATACTTTTCACTAGCATTATCGGACAATAAAATTCTTGTAAAATAATCCTAGTATACAGTGTATACTGCAAAATTACACAATTATCACGAAGCATTGAATATCAGACATTGCACTAGTTGTAATTAGTATTTTCGCCGCCTTTTTTCGAAGAAGAGTAAAAATGACATAATTTTTATTCATATACTGTTTTTCTTTATCTACGAAATTTTCATTGATTGATAGCATTCCTGCGATAAGATTACCAGGGGTTCCGTAATACAAATGTAGTCAGGTTGCTGTGCCTGAGCCTCCCACTTGCTCTGCCAGCGCTGCAACTTGCGTGTCATCATGTCTGCGATTATGTTGTTAACAAAACCGCAGACTCAAAAATAAATAAAACGGAAAAAGTAAAAGTATACCATGAAAACTACCCCTAATCATCACTAAACAGTCATATCCACCCTAAAAACATCAAAAACTACAGTACCAAAGACTACCAAAGATGTTGATATTATTAATCACTGTTG
>JAQIXG010004176.1:0-13342 GCA_034700105.1 Oconnorella tubifera
ATAAATCAATTGAAAAATAAATAATATAAATTTAAGTTTTATTATTTTCTAGAAATACGATTTTAAATCTTTTTTAAAATAAATGAAACCGAAACCGCTTAAAATAATAATATTCGATTAGGTCTCTTTACCCCACCATCTAATATATTCATAATTGAATACTTTTAACTGAAATTATCATTTATTCATTCGCTTTCTTATTCACTTGCTTGCTTATTAAATTTTGTTCATTCGTTTCCTTGTCTTTCATTACAATTATAAGCCATTGGAATTTTAGATATTAAGCAAAAAGTTAATATAGAAGTTTGAAACCGTGTTTCAATTATTCAGTTAATCACAAAAATAGTTATTTTATATTTTTATTAAAATATTCTGTGTATTTCTTAAAATGTTCTCTAATTTATATTTTACTATATTCTGAAACTTCACTTTAAACTTGTATATTTTATAATAAATGCAATATAGATAAGACTATGATATAAGATCAGACTTTAACGGATCATTTTAATGATAATGATCCTTAGTTTTATTTTCATTACAAATGCCAGAAATTAACCTTAATTAAAATAATGATTTAGTTAAACAGAAAAATATTTTGTTAAACTACATAATTTAAGTTAACGGTAGGCCTAATTGTGAAATCAACTTATTACTGTAGTGAGCATTCATAGGAATCGAATCTGAACCTCTCGCGTCCGACTGTCTATCACTTTTCAGCGTACTTTTATAATCCTTAATTGTCATTTTGGAATTTAAACACTGTTTTCTTAAAATTAGAGTCGTTTACAAATATATATAATCAGTTTAAAAGTGTTCTTATTATGCTCAAAATATATACACTATTATTTAGGTAGGTCTAAAAGCTGTACCGCCTTAACGTTGGCTTTTTAAAGTCATTATGTCTGGCCGTGTACTAACCACCCCTCTCTCCTTCGATCTCTCCTTCGATCAGTGTCCAGTCCCACCCTAACGAGAAGTTGATAAACTATAATTTACAACTCAACCTATGTTTACTGTCAGACGTACAGTATTGAAGCAGTTACATTCTAATGGGTTTTACTGTTTTTAACCAATTTGTTGTTTGACGATGATTATGCAGCTTTGTTAAAAATGGTGGCCGGAATCGCATTAAAATAATGACATGTTTTACTGATGTCATCATTGATATTGTAGCCTAAATTTTTTTTGATCAAAGTGTGATTTTATGTGATGACGCTTGATGGAAAATCTAATATTTTTACGGTCCTAAAATTGATCTTTTTCTTCGTGTAGGAAATAACTTATTGATAATGTTAACGATCTGTAGGCCTGATGATTTTATAAGTAGGCCTACCGAATTAATTCGGTGGTAAATTGATGTGAAAATTTGTTATCGTAAACAATGTAACCAAAATTATATTGTACCCAAAAAAGTTAACAATTTTACAAATAAAATAGTAATCAAGCGTGAAGTCTGAGAGCCTATTATAAAATTTGTACACAAACTCTATGTAAGTCTATATTTTAGTATTTATATTGTTCCTTTATCGGTCAATATTAGCTTATGTAGCCTAAAGTTTAAATTTCATCGTTACATTGTTAGTCTCCTACCTTGTTTCGGCTAAACAAGTCATTTTCACCACATGGGTCTCAACAAATCAACGAGTTTTAAGCGTGAGAGAGGAAGTCAAGAAATGAACGCTGTGGTTTTTTATTTGATTAAAAAACTGTCGAGCAATGTAGCTACCTACCTACCTACCTCTCTTCACTAGGGCATTAAAACAATCGCTTCTCTCTCTCCCCTCTGACTCTGTCGTAACTTAAGGTTACGTTGAAAAGGTCTCGTCATAATTTTTTATAATTAATATTAATAATATATTAATTATTATATAACTACGCATTATTCTACGCGTATATTTTTGGGTATAATATTGTTAAATATTATAGCTATAGGGTTTGAGTTATACAGCGTAGACTGTATAACTCAAGTTAGTAAAAATAACTAACACTTTATTTTGATGTGAAACCTACATGCTTGCAGTGTACAGTTTACTTACTTTACAAATGCTAAAGCATTTCATATTTCTTAATTTGACGTCTTAACTTACAATTAATTAGCTTACAATTAATTAATTCATATTTTTTAATTTAACGTCTTAACTTAATTGTAAGTTTTAAAAAACTCTTCACAAAAAATTCTTGAAAGATTTTTAATAGCATAGACTTAATATATGCGCGCCTTTCCGCCAATGCATCGTAATGTTGAAAAGTCTCCATTTGTTTCCCAGCGGGGGAACCTTTTTGGCACGAGAACAAGCCCGAGCGGCCCCGGTCCCTCCTCCTCAATCACCGTCTCAATGCCCCGCTGAGTTAAACAACCCCGTTATTGCGATCACGATGAGATTTTAGAGTTATACAATGCGTTCCATTAGAATTCACCAAAGTATTGTATAATTTGTATTATTAGTCGTATCAAATCGAGTCAATTGTATGCGACTTTTCGCTGATTTTGTCGCCTTGTTAAACGTCGGAAGCTCGAATGTTGTGAGTCAACACACTCTCATTTAGTTGTTAATGAAATCGAAACGCTTGACGCTTATTTAATCGTTGCAAATATCTCGAGGATAAGCACACCAGTAATCTGTTTAAAATTGTAGATTTCTGTTACATTTCCTTGAGTGTGTCTACATGTGGTGATTCTACTTATTCCTTTTTAGATTATGTATTGTATTATTGGCTAACGAGTTGTGCTGTTTATACTCATTTTTTAATATTTATTGGTGCAATGTGCGGATTTCAGTAAACTACAGTGGAAGCACGAGGAGGAAGCCAATTATCTCTGACAATTTTCAATTGAGTCTCAGGGGGCCTTATTTACAGCAATATGACAAAAATGAATATTAAAATGTATTGAAAATGATATTTTGTGTAAACGAACAACAAATGGGTAAACGTCTTCATATGTCGATTCATATGTCTCAAATTATAAAGCAAAAGTATAAATATAGGCCTAGCGTTTTATACAGCACAGTTAATAGAAAAATCCAGAATAGATTTCGACTAAACATTATTAAAGTACAGTTATTGTCTGTAGCCTTTCAACTCTGAAATTTGTCACTTGTCGAAGATACAAGGAATTGGGTGAACAGTGAACGTGAAGTTATTTCAGCCAATTAACTCTGATCGACATTTTAAATGAGTTATTCAAAAGTCGAGAAAGTGACTGTGTTCTTGTTCCGTTATTTCTAACCATTAAATTAATATTCATTCATCGTGAGTTTACATCAAAATTCGCTTTATTTTATTGAGTTTTGTTCAAATCATTTTTGACATATTGTAGAAGAACTTTGACTTTCTTATTGAATATAACCAGATAACCAGTGTAATGTTAAATTAAAGATTTAAGCATCATGTGCGCCGATTGCGTTTTTAGCTATTTCCATTATTAACAGATTTAAAAATTTTATTTGTCTATTTTTCAACCAATGATTTGCAGACTTGTACAATGTACACTGATAATCTCCGTAAGAAATGTAGATTTTGCTGATCAGTGATCGCTGCATGGACTGTAGCATATATCACGAAAAACAAACTCTACTATAATAAAATCTTGTATAATGAAAAATACTAATGATTAATTATTTTGCATTTCAACATAAGTAGGCCTAGGTTACTGTACACATTAAATTGTAAGCTTTTATATAGTTGTTAGTTTAATTTATCTGACTATTCTGAGATTTGGCCGAACCCTATTCATGTTAATTGACAGTAACTTAAATTTTATCATTTAAATTTTATCATTTAGTCATTTCTTAATATATTATAAATTAAACGATTTCATTGTGAATATACTTGCAGAGCTATGCGCCTTTTTGATTCGCATTGAGTTGTCAACATTTCGATTTAGTTCCCAGCAGGAATGACTTGTTCATTTACTACAAAAGTGTTGAATAGATATACCAGAAATGTGTATCATTGACTTGAAATTGACTTGCACGCCTCTCACTGCCTCCACTAAGTTAGAATGAATTACACAATTTATTTAGTTGGCTTTCTCGGCTGATTACACAGCCCTAGGGTAGAAATGATTTGAGTTTACGTAATAAAGGAAGTAAGGGTTAAGATTGGAGTAGTAATTAGCTGACTGGCGACACTTTTAGCAGCAGGTGGATGCGGTTTTCGAGACGGGGTAAATCTGGATTTTGAGAGTAATTGCAGTTTGTTTTTTTCTTGTCAGATTTACAGCGGCACGCGTTTTGTTTATTGAGACTGTACAAGTAATAAAAGAAAATATCGAAAGGGGTGAGAGCATGATAACGTAAGATTTGATTATCGTGAAAGGGAGACGATAATGATATTTATTTGTCAAATTTAAAACATCCGGAATCTTAAGACAAAGCTAAATTTAATTGTGAGAGTCCGTCTTAGTCTTTTTAATACTGTTCAAGTCTTTTAATTTACTCAATTTATATTCTGTATCCCAATTATTATACGAATTAATTTATTAATTGGGCACAAAATCATTGGGAAAAGAATGGCGACTGAATGAAAATAAGTATACATATTAAACATACAATATATATATTAAACATACAGAAACTAAATGAATCGAGAAAATAGTCTCTATAATCCAGTGCATATAATAATATATCAAATAAAACAACTTTTATATATAAACAACTTATAAAGAAACATTTACCCAGTTAATAAACAGCAATGTACACCTGTATCTAATCCAAAACTTTTACTCCATTACTCAAGTAAAAACTGAATTATTGAAATTTCAACAACTCAACTAAACTATATAATTTCCATTTCAAATCAAAATGCCTATATCAAGTTATATACGCAATGCTGATTGTATACAATAAAATACGACTCGTGTCTAAAATATCGATGTTTTGCCGATACGTTTCACGCGTATCGCACCAAGTATTGGAATGTTTTATGTCATCGTCCCATGATGACGATATCCATTCATGACCTACCTGCAAATCTAACAAATCCGATCGTCGCAACAGAATCAAGTGTCACAAACAACGAGCGAAGTTCAGAAATAAAACAAACTTTCAACGCCAACTGCTGCAGTAGCTGATTGCTATTCTGTAGTTATTGCATTGATTGAGAAAATTATATTTAGGGAGTAAAGACGAAAACATACTGATCAAAAAACTATACCACTAGCTTAAATTCTTGAAAAATCACGGAAAAGCATAATCTATAGCTCTAATTCGAACACTAACCTAAACCTAAGTCAATAATTTTAAACCAAAATAAAAAAATTAAATAAAATGACTTGTACTGCTTGCAATTGATTTTAAAAAGCCTGTATATTTAAAGTATTGGCCTCTTTAACGAAACAATATTGAACTTAATATTATTTATTGTTACTTTCAAATTGTAACATATAAATGTATAGATTTTTCAGAGGATGCATATCCCTAACGCTCACTTAATAATTGTCCTGCTGTAGGCCTAAAAAATCATCCCATTGTTAAAACAAACGATTAATGTAATGAAACTTCGTCATTTAATCATCATATCATCATCATATTATCATCATCATATCATCGTATCATTATCATCCGCTCCGGTTTTCTCAACGCGTTTCTAAAGTTTTCAAGGCAGCGATCAGATTGAATTTTGTGTTTATACAAAGTCACGAGAAATTCCAGAATCAAATTTCATTAAACATTAAACTTGAGCGTCATATTCGTCTTCAAACTGCATCAGCCTTCATCATTTTTTTAATTATTCTAAGAAAATAGAAACGAAATTTTAGTTAAAAGTGAAGAGACAATGAATGAATAAATTGCATGTTGCATTGTTTATGTGTGTACTGTAATATTTATAATATAAATATGTAGGAAAACAGGCTAAAGCTACATATAACTTTATCGGAAATCATTGAATAATTTTCTTTTCCAACTAAAACCGAGTTATATTGTAGAAAGACAATTACAGATTCTGTCATCAAATTCTTGATTTAAATAATTATGAGATTTTGAAGTAATTACAGAATTTCATTAACAGCATAATGACATTATGTCACTTATGTACAACTAAATCTTTTAAAAATCTTTTTAAATAAGCTTTATAAATTGCAATGCTTAGTTATACGAATTAATAGCTTAGAATGAGCTTAGAAAAATCAAATTATATAATAATAATGAACAAAAGTTGATTGAACATGATTTCAACTGTAAATGTTTTTTTAAATGCCACAAACTGTTCCTGTTAACCCTTTATTGACCCTAATAAAGTTGTCACTTTTTGCACTCCCTCAAGCCTGTTTGTGAAATTCTGATTTTTATTTCACGCACCAGTGAACGTCAAACCGTGAACGATTTTGATTGGTTACAGAACTTAGTGTAAGTCACGCCCCTAGCAATTATGAAGCCAGCAAATGAGAGAACATCGCTTGTGGCCGCAGCACGAAATCGCAGAAAAGAGAGCAATAAGAGAAAGTTGCAATTTAATAAGTTAGTTTTACTTTTAAAGTTTCGCAAAGTCAATAAATATAATCGACTAAAGATAAAAGTTTCAGAATTCTTTTTGACCATAGTTTGAAAAACTGCGAGTTATAACTTCAACGAAGTCTAAAACAAAGAAAATTGAGGCCTTTCTAAAACTAATGCATTTAGCATAGGTTTATTAAATGTGTAATTTTAATATTTAATATTAAGAGTTAAGTTATATTAAGAGTTAATATAAACCGCCTATTAGTTGCAAATAAACTTATTAGTGCTAGACTACCGTAAGTAATTTAATTATAAAAATATAATTTAAGTCTAAAATTGAAAACACTACTTAGCACTGAGTATTTTTTTTATTATTAAGCTAAAGTATACTTCAAAAAGTCCAGATCATCTTCCGTTAGTTATACGGCCGACAATCTTTACTTTTACTGCAATAAATTAACGTTAATGGCGGAAAGTTCAACAGATTCGAACATCATTTTGGATACTATGATGAGCCATCAGCAACAACATCATCAACAGCAACAACAGCAACAGCAACATCAATACAGACAAAAGGTCTCCTTGTCGTCCAAAGCTTCAGCCTTTTCCATCGCGGCTTTGATGGGAGGAGGGCGCCACGATCAGCACCATCTTGGAAGGCTGAGGGCAGCGAGCCCCAGCAGCTCATCGGAGAATAGCGACGACGCGCCGGGGAGCGGCTGCGGTAGCTGCCCCGGTAAAGTCCGAGAAGAGATAACGCAAACAAAAACTACAGGTAAGGGATATTTGAAATGTGATTTGACAATATTTTTATTCTATGTTATAAGATTAATTTGATAGTGACCTTAATCAGTTTTTTACATGACACTATATTATACAGTATTATAACCTAAGAAACATCTATAATTTCATGAACTTAAGTTTTAACTTTAACCGGAAATTGGTCATTGAAATGAGTACTGCGCATTTGTTTAGAATTGACATACTGTTTTTACACTTTTTATAATAATTTATTTACCTGAAATTTATGACATACCCATATTTTAGTAGGCCATATCTGATATACACTGTAAATACATTAAATTTATTTATTTACTGTTGTAACTTAGTAAAGTATTTGTCTCTTGAAACAAGTAAGTATAAATATTGTTTTGGCTTATCCTTAATGTTCTACTTAATCTTTTGCAATCTGTTAAGTTTACTCTGATCTATAAATCTAATAAACAAACATCTTAATTTTTTCTTGATTTTCAGATAAGTTGGTGGACCCAATACAATTCAATCACTGTTATCAATTCTACAATCGATCCTGCAACGGGGCGCAGTTGTCCACTGACGTTCCAAACCCGACCAATAAACCCACGGTCGAGTTGTCCCCCTCCGAGACCGATTTGTCCCGGGTCAGTTCGACTAGGAAAGGCTGCATGGCGGACATTCAGTGTAAGCTGGAGAACGCGGATCTTTGGACTCAGTTCCATGAACTAGGAACTGAAATGATTATAACAAAATCTGGAAGGTACTGATTAAATGATTTGAAGATATTTTACATTTTGCAATTATGCATAAAACCATCATGTCTTGTGTTACTTCTTATGTGTGTTATTTGATTTGTATCAGCATTTTTGCCATTATTTCATTTCTTTGTTAATATGATAAATTGTAATTCAGAGAGAAAGTAATTATAACTAACATCATTATCGTTTGTCATTATTAAATTATTCTGAAATAAAAATTTCATAATGCATTCCACAGTGTTATACCATAAGAACTCATTTCAATTCAACTGATTGAATCAGTTTGTTATTAAATAATTTTAACTCCTTTTTGTTTAAGTACATTTATTTCATTAGTCCAGAATTATCTAAAAATTGAGTTTGAACTTTGTTTTTCATTCCTTACAGACGAATGTTTCCTACGATACGAGTCAGTTTCAGCGGACACGATCCGGACTCCCGCTACGCAGTCCTTATGGACATAGTCCCAGTAGACAACAAGCGCTACCGGTACGCCTACCATCGCTCGGCCTGGCTGGTGGCAGGCAAGGCTGACCCGGTAGCGCCCACGAGGACGTACACTCACCCCGACTCCCCCGTCACCGGGGATGCGCTCAACAAACAGTCGATCACCTTCGAGAAACTGAAGTTTAC
Organism: Oconnorella tubifera; assembly: GCA_034700105.1. NCBI lineage: Eukaryota > Metazoa > Annelida > Clitellata > Enchytraeida > Enchytraeidae > Oconnorella > Oconnorella tubifera. The sequence continues at coordinate 8,588 of JAQIXG010004176.1, forward strand.
GAATAATCTTTTGGACAACAACGGACATGTAAGTGATGATTGTCATCTTTATTAGTTTAGTTTAGACGTTTAGTTTTTTTTATAATATACTGGTGCAATAGCGTGTATGTTTTTGCCAGTGGCACTTTTTTTGGGGGGAGGGGGTGGGGGTGGGGGTGGGGTTTGATAAGCTGTTCCTTCCTAATATTCAAAAATTATTGTATCGCAAAGGATGAGAAAAAGTTGTGGGGGTCTTGGTTTTTCTTTCAAATTTCAAATATTATTCAAATTATTAATTTAATCATTTAATAATGTAACTAATATATGTAATATATATCGTGGAGTATTTTTATTGTTAAATTTTATCCAAAAAAGCATCCTCTCTCTTTGAACTTATTTCTCCATTGTCTACTAAATGCTACAAAGACATCACTCGTCACTTACCCTATAAGTTTACAGATTGACAGAAAGAGAGAAAATACAATTTCTGTCATTTTCAAATCAATATTGTATCTTTTGTTGTAAAATATTGACTTTAGATAATCCTGAATTCAATGCACAAGTATCAGCCGCGTGTGCATATAGTGCGAACTAGAGGTCACGCGCCAATCAGAGACATTAATACAGAAGACTGCAGGACTTTCACTTTTCCTGAGACTGTGTTTACAGCAGTAACTGCATACCAAAACCAACTAGTAAGTCATTACATGCTCAATTTGACTCTAAAATAAGTTTGTAAAAAGCTCATGTACATGATTTCAGCATAAAATGAATGCTACTTGTATAATATTACATACTTCTGTATTTAATTATTATTTTAATGTTTTGATTATTTATTTGGTTATATTATTTTAAGCTAAAATTACTCAGACACTGAGTTGATATCTAAAATTCTAGCAACAGAATATCTAAATTATAAAAATAATCACTTTTACAATATCATTACTAAAAGAATTAATTTTTTTTGTTATATTTTTATATCTGTCTCTTAACCATCTAATACAAACGTATGTATTTTTTTGTCTTGCTGATGCAGATTACAAAGTTAAAAATTGACAGCAATCCTTTTGCGAAGGGTTTCAGAGATTCTTCTAGACTCTGCGATTTTGAAAGGTAGCAAAATTTCATCGTCTGAAAGATGTTATTTTAAGATTACAATATTTTATAAATTTTCACTGCATTTTAATGTGTAATATTACACATATAAAATATTGTTGCAAATCGTGTAAACAATGATCAGGTTTTTAGTTGTTAATTGGTGCAATAATTGCTTGAAAGCTGCTGCTTCTTTTAAAAGTGACTATAAAATTTCTTTAAATGTTAATGCTGTTAATTCTTCAATTGCAAATAAATTGAATGCATCATCTTTCTCTTCAGAAGTTAAAGTTTACTTTTCAATTTCACAGGGGATGTCTCGAATCTCCTAATTCTCTCTATTTCAATCCCCGAGACTGTTTTGATTACTGTGGAGGGATGGGAGAAAGTGGGCGGAGCGAAAGAATGGGCGGAGGAGTGGGAGGGGAAGGCGGACTCATGTTTCCAGGAGTCAGACCAAATTGTCATTTATTGCACTGTTCAACTTCCGGTTTGGATCACCATACAGATTCTAGCAAACACAACGGAGGAGATAAGTGTAAGTGAAATTTTTTAGATTTTAAAATAAGCTAATTTGAGAAGAACGCTGTATGATTAAAAGATTGTGGATCCACAATAATAACCTGAAATTAAGTCAATTAAATTAAATTTCCAGTAAAATTCATAATAATAGAGGATGACATAACAGAGCTATTATGACAATTAGTCTTAACTGTTTTGTTGTTTAGTGATTTTTTGGGATAAAATTTCTTTAAATGTTGCATTTTCCACCTTATGATACAGTACATTCTATTTTGATTTAACAATGGGCTTGCCTATTTTGATTTTTATCAATTTTTTAATCGTTATCTTTAATGAAAATATTTAACTAATAATAGACCTATTTCCTATTACTTTTTATACATTACGTTTTAAATATACTATTTTCTCTCTCTCCTTTCCTTTGTATACCATTTTCCGTATCCGTATCTCAATTGCTGAAACTTTTCATCTCCTATTACGCTTGTTATCAACTTTTTCTCTTGCGAATTGCTCATAACACAACGCTTTGTTCAAAGCGCTATATTCTGCATAATAACAATCACTACTTTCAATCAGTGGAACGTTCAACTAGCTGGTAACAAGATTAATTTTAGAAATACATTCAACTCGCGTTTCTCGGTATCGCTGACCGAGCAAATCATCGATAAAATGCGAGACTCACAGCGCGATCAAATTCTCGGTTGATAACGCGAGGGTGTTTTTGGTCGACAAAATGTTGCGCATTGTTTTGATTTTATATCGCTCGGTGGCGTGAACGTGAAACTTTCAAGATGCAGTTTATTATAGTAGTAGACCTGCTTGTAAAAAAGCTTGGCGTTGAACACTGTTTAATATCTGCGCTCTTTTAACTGTCAATATTAAGCGTAGTGTACAACGGTAGTGTAGAAATTCATTCGGCCTACTCATTATAATATATAGTAGACGTAATCTTAATGATTTTCAGCTTCCATTTAATCAATCGTCTGTTACAGTAGATGATGTAGTTTATCTGCTGTAGGCACTTTTATAATGTAGTTCAAAAGCAGAATTAATCAAATAAATCTGTTAACATTTTTAAATAATACATGTTAGTAAAAGTATTTAGTTATTAATGTCTAATATATTGATGCTGAAGATTCCGATTGCTTATTATAATTAGAGTTTCATTGTTTAAATACTGTTATAATTGATTAGCATTTTATGCTATTTACTCATAGTAAACATGCTACTAAGTTTTGATACGTAACAGCATATGCACAAATATATTGTAAATAATAAAAATCTTTTAATTCTATTTAGAAAGAAAGTAGCATAGTCGTATATATGCTGCTTTCGTAGTAATATGCCTATAACTCAAACAGAAGAAATAAAGAATATAACCCAAGTTATAACTCAACTTATTTCATGGACAAAAATTTGCTATATTCTTCATCTATTTTCTTTCTAGTTCTCTCAAACGGACGCGTTTTGACGCCTTCTCTCAGATCAGCTCTCTCCGCCTGGTCCCCCGTCACGACCCGTCGACTCCTGCAACTCTCCCCTTTCGCGTCGTCCCAACTCAGCGACGCCTCGGCCGCGGTTTACTCTGCCGTGTATGGCCAACTCCTCGGCTACGCCGGCCCTGCCCTAAACTTTCCTGACGGCGGATCCCTGAATGTTAACGTTCCCTCGTTGAATTCATTTCCCGTTCCTGCTGTAAATTTAACATCATCAGGGGAATCGGATATTTCATTAGGAAGATCTGGATTGTACAGTAGAGGGAAACTGTCTGATTCTTTGTCTAGTAACAGCACATCACCCGAGAGATTTTCACCGTATCATTCTTCTCGATATCATCCTTATTTCAACTATCATGCATCGTCAACTTCTAGTGTCTTGCGATAACATTTGATACCAGTAAAAATGTGCCTATGTATCTATATGAAATTATTAGCGATTTATATTTGCAATATCATTGCCAATACTGTATGTTCGGAAAAGCTTGAATAACGATTTTGTATATTAGGTTAATATAGGTTGATGTATTATATATTATGATAAATGATAGTTTTATAGATATTATAATGTTATTTTTATTCTTATTTTTACTATTGTATATTATTGACTTAACATTTTAAAATAATGCCTTAAAACAGTGGCTTAAACTTTGGTTAATTAATTTTCTATAATATTTAAGCAATAAAAGGTCCCAGGCCTATGTTAATTATTTTGTATAAAATTTGTGATTATAAAAGTATTAACAGAGTTTGCATTCATTTGTTGATATTATCCAGTTCAAATGTTCAATACATGTACTGTAAAAAGTACCAGTGCTTTAAAACAGTGCTGAAAACTTCTTAACTTATTTGCGAAAGATAGATTGAAAATGTTACAAAAAATAACAAATGTGTGCTTAAGTTAATACATAAAAGCAGTGGACAAAGAGACACGAGAGATACAAATTCAGTGTTAATGAACGAACCAATAAATTTATTATTTCTCGCATTTTCACTCTATGAAAATGGACCACCTATGAAGTGAATTATGTTATCAGTTATTTATCACCTGGACTGTACAATGCGCACAGCCCAGCAATCTCTCACACATTCAGATTGCAGGTGTCACAGATGAAATTTATGCTGACCACTTGACTTAATTGCCCCCGGGCAATTATTGTTCTGGTTCTGTATAGCCTATGCAAGGGTTACTCCTTCAAGAAATAAATAAAATAATATAATAGATAATACAAAATAAAAGATTTACATATAAATTTAGATTTAAACAACAGTTTTCATGACTACTAAAATTGTATAAGCTACTTAATCTCTGATACAGCTACAAAAATAATTATTCAATATAATTGGTCTTCCGTCCTCTTTACACATTAAATTTCTATTACCGGTACAAAAGTAAATAAGCCTGTAATATTTTTTAATTATTGAAATTAAAACATGTAATTTCAGTGGAGTAAGAAAGGGTGGGGGGGGTTTATAGGGATTCTAACGCCCTCCCCCCCATATAGAACCCCCTCTTGTGACGATTTTGCAAAAATTTAGTTACGGACGCATGTATGTGGTGACCAAAAATTGAGCCAAAACCTAAAAAAGTGATCAAGTGATTATTTAATTTTGTCAGTGGCGGAACCAGGCCATCCAGTAGGGGGGGGGGGGGGGGAGGGAG
>JAQIXG010004177.1:0-13341 GCA_034700105.1 Oconnorella tubifera
TATATGAAAAATCTAAATTTGAAAATATATATTTATACATATATTTCAAATTTGGATTTTAAATTTGAAGTCTAAAACTATTGTAGAATCGGGAAATGCTGTAAATTTTGATTTGAGTGCAAAACACTGTGATACATCGTGCACAATGAACTGTTATTAATTATTTATTTTTGATGTTAATGCGAAGTGACCGTCATCAAACACTCACCTGCTTGTCTTTTTCTTCTAAAAAACTCCACACTCTCCCTTCCAGTGCACTCCGTCTTGATACTGACCCACTCTCCCGTGTATGACGTCAACGTACAAGCTTTCTCTCGACGGTTAAACAGGAAAGCGCTACATCTGACGTCATAGGTCGTCGAGCAAAGTAAACGACAGACTTGTCGCGTGACTTGGACGAGTTTGATGTCTGACTGAGAGAATTGAGAGGGAATAGAACAGATAGAATAGTAGAGAAGATACGCGTCTCTCACGTCATCTATGAATGTAAACGTGAAATGAAGTAAATCAGTAAAGTGCAGCATAATCACGATTTAAAGTTCTAATCTAGATCAATCCAGTTGTTTCAGTAAAATACAATATTATGAATTTGATTTCAATTATAGGAACAAACTATCTTTATTTAAATAAACTTAGACATGTTATGTAAGATGTCATTTAAATGGATCCAGTAATTACTATTTGATCAATATTTACGATTGTATGTCTCGCATTCTCTCGTTTGTTAATTTAATTCTAATTGTGTTGATTGCTTGTAGAAATACGGTACTTGATGTGTACATAGAAAACCTGTAGGCGTCAAATGAGTATGGAATAAAACTGTGAAACCATTGAAAGCTCAATGACTTCACGATGCTACCGAATTACCAGTTATCATTACAGAAAGTAGACTAAAGTCAGCAAACAATTTTATTTGTTATATTACACTTTACTAATCGTGTAAGTCTTCACGGGGTAATTAGGATTACTTAGTTAGTAGTTACTGTTAACTAGACTTATGGCCGGATCCAGGGGCCTTTAACTTAATATACTTAGGCCTAGATATGGAGCTTAATATTTGAAATATATGGATCAATTTCCTGTCTAAATACAGAATTTATTTTGTTACGTGATCTCTGATTGTTCTGGTCACTATTAGGTCATATCAGGTCTAAACAACATTTTAATTGTAATAACGGGGCCAACCTACTGTCGATGAGCAAAATGTGGTTAAGCTTACGACTAACGCCAACGTTGGGCCAACGAACTGCACATTGTTGGGCCTACGTTGGGCTTTCATTCTGTGCTGGCTGGCAGTGTCCTACATAAACTTAACAATTAATGTCACAATACACTAATGGAAAAAACACCAGGTTGTATTAAAAGTTATATCATTTGAAAAATTTACGTAAAATAGAAAATGTGTGAGATCATTGCTAGTTACTGTAGCCTATCAGTCTCAAGTTCCTTCATTCACTTCTCTGATAATTGATGGCGTTGAGATCTTAATGATGTCTGCAAAATCATCAATACTTCACAATATTCTTTGGTTAAATTATAAAATATATATCAATTGCCGCATTTAATTTTCGAAGTACGTCACAGATTATTACTAGATTCAATTACTCTAACCCTAATTAAGCCTATTCTATGAATCTACATATTTCATAATGTTGATAACAAATCTGTGCATCGATCTGCTTTAGTTATTTCACTACGATTTTTTTATGAATTTGTTTACTTTCCATTAGCAAATTGTATTGTGCTGCACTGATAAAAAAATTCAGATAATGTAAAACAATTAAATAACAAAAAAAATATATAATATAAAAAAATACATAAATTACATAACAAATTTAATATACTAGCTCACAGTGAACTGTGATCACACTCACACAGTATAACAATAGGGCCTAATTATGCACTATTATTTACAGAAACAACCTCCTAGAATATTTTGCGACATTGAAAATTTAAAATTTTGTTGACATTGCATCAAATTATTTCTATTTGGTTGAAACAATAATAATGAGCTATAAAAATGATTTCGTCTACTTAATTTTATTCAAATGCGATCCACGGAGCGTCTGATGTAATAGTTTAGCTATGTAGCGATTTGTTCGTTATCTGGTTTCTCACGTGGTCTCAGTTCAGGCTTATCTTAGAGTAAATGAGTTTATTGTTAAATAACATTTAAATAGAAGAGAGTTTAGTATTATCAGTGAAATCAGTTTATATTGTTCCTCAGACTTTAGAGATAATTCTGAGATTTGATTATTTTATTTTAATTGATAGAGTACTAAATTTTTAACGTTTGACACAACAATACATTTATAACAATGTTTAGAGATTTAACATTAATCGCCGTTATCAAATGTTACATTATGTAATTATATATAGCGGAGTTTCTTTGTTCCTGTTTTCAACCTACATTGATATATTACACTTATATATATTCAATTAATTAACACTACTTTTAATTAACTGTATAGATTGATTATAATAAGCCAACAATAAATTGCTTAAACTTGATCGTACACTCTAATTAGCATCATGGATCCATAATAATTACTACTCAATATAATGAAGCATTATTAGATGAATGATATGGAATCGGCGCGAAGTAAGTGTTAATACAAACGGATGTCCTATACAGCACAAAACAAGTGACATTAAAAATGAAGGAGGATGTAGGAAAAATTTAACAAAGAAACCACTCAAGTTTTAGTTTTTAAACGATCAGTTTACAATTTTACACTGTATATAATACATTCTTTGAACTTCAATTCCTTTTGTCATAAATTTTTGTCACAAACTTCATTGTGTCTTTTAATTAAATATCTTACAAAAACGATGTATTTATTTTGTAATATTTAATCAAATATCATTTTAAACATATTTATTCAAACATTATTTTGCTAATATTCAATGATGATATGTAAAATGAAACAAAATAACATTTGGGCAAACTAATTTATTTGCCCGCTATTTTATCAGTTATTACGCTAGATATCTTTAGGTTAAAATGATTAAAATATTTGTTTTAAAAGAAAAAATATCATGGATATTCAGGATTGAAAGCCGTTATTGGTTGCAATGAAAGCTGCAGTGCTTCCCCCCCCCCCCCTTAAATTTAACTACAATTCAGCTTGACAACAACCTAGTTTTACAATGTTCCACTATAATAGTATTATAATATTCAAACTATCTAGATTATATAATATTAATAACCTAAATAGGTAATATTAGGTTATGTTCATTTCGTGTAATACCTGACTTTCACCTAAACTGTTTTTAATGAATCTATTAAATATTCACGAGTAATTATCAATTACTGTAACACGAGCTAATAATAAGAATAATAAGTGCTTATTATGAAACAAAAACAACATTCATAGCAATTGCAGTGTTATTTCATGATTGTGTTATTGACTGATTGTGTTATTGACTGATTACTTGAGTGGGCGGAGTAACTCTAATTATTGTACCAAATGTTTAATTACGAATTATTAGTGCTAATAATAAGAAATTCATTTATTATTTTTCGTAATAGGTAGACAGCATTTAATAACTAAGCAAATTTAATAACATTGTATAGCTAGATGTTTATGCATCTTCTAATTTAATTAATTATGTTAGTTATTGAGATTAATAACTTATAGACAAATAGGCTAATCAATACATGCCGTTGCTTTGGTCAGTCGAAGAACATAGAACAAGTGTTGTCGCATTTACTGCAGAGTCTCTTGAAGTAAAGTATTTGGAGTTATTACAAAGAATTCATTTGAAATTATTACAAAGAATTTATTTAAGCTTTTTACAAGTTTTAGTTAAACGACATCAAATTACTAGTAATTATGTTACGAAGTGAAATGACAAATGTTTATAAGATAATAAATTATCTGAGCAAGTGTGTCATTTTACTACTTATTTCTGTATTATCTTAAACACATATATTAAATCATATTAATAATACAAATTCTGTCTCATCTAACGATGCTTATGTTTTATATAATTAGCACTTGACACTGAATTCTATCCAGTTTGAGCAAACAACATACAATATAATATGTAACTCTTTTTGAAATATGGGTAGAGGTGTTAGATCAAATGTGATCTACGTTGTAGATCAAATGTTTTCACACACCTAGATCACGCACAAGATAATGCCCAAGGGTCAAAATAGGAATAATACACAAGGGGCAGGTGTAAATGATCCTCAGTGCAAGTTCCAGTACCAAGAGCAAGGATACCAGATGATAAGAGAAGAAGAATTGTAAGATAATGGGAATGAAATTTTGATAATCACTCAACATATCTAACATTTTCATTGTCAATGTACATATGATTGTTAATATGATCGCTATAACGATGAATACAATCTTTGAATGAAGGAAATAATGATACGTTAGACCAGCGGTTTCAAATCTTTCTGATTCTGTGACCCCTTGATAATATTTTCCAAGTTGTGACGACCCCAATGATACAATTAATTGCGTTGCTCCTCCTTCACTGCATTTTTACAGCTAACTATTATTTATTGATTTCTAAAATATCTGCTAATTTATAGGCACCATGTTTTTAGTTACAAATCTTATATAATTGAATCATAATAATTTAAAATGATAAAATCAATCAATAACTAGCGTTGCCTAATCACAGTAGATATTTAAAAATTATAAATTTTGCAAATTCTACAAAAAGTGCATTTTTATTAAAAAAATTATCAGAAGATCTCAGGCGACCCGTGGAAAATTGTCAGACGACCCCAGCAATTTAATTTAGATTTTCCTATAGGCTAGGTCCAGCTAAAATGTTGCTTCGTTTGTGAAAACCAAAACGAAATTGAACATTAAATTAAAATAATATCTAAGATGATAAGTCTAAAATTGAATATAAAACTTAAGCGTATTCTGAAATGCAACGAAAATTAAAAATTTTGAACGGTAATTATTATTTAATGAAAACTGGAACATCGATTGTTGGTAATTATAACTTGAAATGCGCATATTAAACAAAAACTAAGCTCAAACTTGACTGAAAACGAAAACTGCTTGTAGTAATTACATAACTTACTAAGTTGATTACTTGGATTGCTATCATGTACCATCAGATCATAAAGACCTGCTTCTTGCATCGCAGTCAATCTACACAGTACAGTGTATAACGGAATCTTACAAACAATTGTTTGTCTTTAATATATTGATATTAATACAACAATATTCAACTTTATAACCAAAACTACAAGTTACTACAAGACATCTACTTTTCTATACACTAGAAAAAGTACACACATATTCTATACAAATATATTATTAGGAAGTCAAGTCAACTCTCTTACTGGGGATCTCGCTACTTCTAAAATTAGAAAAATTGCAATAATTGTCTTTTAGATGAATAAATGAAAACAAAGTAAGGCCCATACTTAATGTTTTCCCCCTTCCTCTCGATGCACTTATTAATTCTATTCTATTTTGCCCATAATATGTTTTATTTCTTATAATATTATGACTAAACGATGTTATATTATGATCTAGTAAAAAAATATGCTTTCATTAATTTTGTTAATTAAAGTTACGTGATTTTAAATTTGATAATTTTATGTTGTTAAATAATAATTTTTGGTTAAATTCCTACCCACAAATCCGGTACGGCCTTACAAAACTTAACGATTCCAAAATCTGCAGTCATCGTATACATAGAATTTTTCCAGTAGGCGAGATTCCCAGTAGGCAAGATTCCCAGTAGGCTAGTTGACTCGAAGCCTACTGTTAGGCATAGGCCTATATTTACTGTAGGCCTTCATAGAGTAATAATACAACATGTGTTATAACACGTAGGTTATTTAAATTTTTTTATTTTCAAGACATATTTTTCAATGTGCATACCAATTATTTCGATACGAATATTATGTTACCTCAGTGAATTCTGGTTACAAATAGTCACAGCAGGAAAGCTGAGTGAAGTATTAGAGATGAGTTCTACGTTAACATTCTTAGGATTTGATCCAAGCAGTTGAAGCTTTTCAATAACAATCAAAACAAACAGAGACAAGGCTGTCAGAGTGATCAGACACCATAGTAGTCTGTAAACAGATGAGTAAACTCAATCGTTAGTTAGATTTCTTGCAAAAGTAATTAAATTCTCCTCCCCGCCCCACGTTGATATCTATTTAATTTAATTTTTATCATTGTCATAACTTATATCTTTCTTATTCTTTAATTCATTATTAGGCCTACGGAGAACCGGCTGTCTTCAAATAATCTGGATATTTCATATGATTAATTTTGAATCCTCATTGAATTTTGTAATTTAATTACTAATATGTTATTAATTGCCCAAAACAGATCTAATCAAGACCAGACGGGCTTCGCTGCATAATATTATGTGAGACGGGCTGCACTGGCAGCTTTAGTTTTAGGCCCTACCTTTAGAGAAGAATGCATTAAGAGACATAAAACTTGTGTACAATCTATGTTTATTACAATGAAAACGAGGAGCTGGATTTTAAAAAGTCCACCATGTCGTATCTTTTAGCGTGTATTTAACATAAAGATGGCTTATTAGAAGCTATTATCACTGCCAAGCATAATCTAACAAGTTGAACAACAGAAGGTTTTTGCAAAAAACTTCAACGGAGTACCATTGGCACCGTAGGGATCACACGAAAATTAAACAAGTTTAACAAACTATCTTATTAACTCGAGCATTTTTGCATTAAGTTATAAGTCAATTCAGATTTTAATGTAAATAAGTGATATCTTTATTTAAGATTATCTTAAAATACGAAGACAGTGTCTTTCTTACCTTCTGATTAGAAAGCGTCCAGGAGATCTAAAGACAAAACTCAATCCATGAAAAGTTGTATCTGATGAAAAGTTTCTAATTAGATAACTCCATTTGATCGCTGAACCTTCATCAAGCTCATCAAATGCATCTTCAGTCGTATTCATCATCATCAATCTCAGTCATATAGGCGACTTGACTAAATTTATTGTTATTAACTATATACTATAAGAATCATATACGCTATATCTAAATGTAGGCTCTAATGCGTAAAATTAATTTAAAGATCATAACTAACCATCTAACACTCTGTTCATTTAGAAAGAGTTTGAAAAGAAATTAATTAGGGCTATATTAATACACCTAAGTATATTATGTTAATTATGGTGTTGTTTATTTTACTTTAGTTTTAAAAGCAACTCAAGACAAAGGAATTTAGAGCTCTGAATCTTACTTTGATCCTTTAATTATCATGGCAATTCAAGTCCTTTGATTAAAGTCTCGCTATATTTAAGTTCTTACAAATTTAAAATATTAATATTCAATGCTATTAATTTATGACGTGCAAACATTTAGACTTATAACTTATAGATATGATTCTTGCTTAGAAATGGACAGACAACTTGTATTTGGAAAGATCTACATTCATGTTAACTTGTATGACTCGACGAAGCGAAAAACGCAATTTCTACCGTGACTTCCACTCCCCCCCCCCCCTCTCCCATTAAATATTTTCAGTACAAAAAGTGTATTCTACATCGTATAACGGGAAGGGCAGCACTTTGAATGGAGAACTGAGTAATAATTAAATCTTTCTTTAAAACATTACGATGTATAGCTATAGCGAAGCTTTTTTGTTTTGAAAAAATGCTTCGCACACAAATTATCGTTCTTTTTTGTAGAAAGATAATTTATTCTTAACGAAACATCAGCACAGCAATTTCTGTTTAGCTGAGAACGTGCTTCAGCCGTGAAGTGACGTGTCAGACTGAGAAAATCAGACTGGAAAGTGCTACGGATACTTTAAACATATTGTCAGCAATAATTTATTCTAGTTAGATATATTTAATAATTATATCACACCAATCTGAAAAAAATATTTCGAGTAATTATCCTATAAAAAAGTAACAAAGCATAAATTATAAGCTATGCTTTACACTGACTATTAATTTATTACGTGGTTCAATAGAACATAAGCCAGAATGTTTATGTAATATATACAGTATCTCCGATCTGATCATCAATATGGTTTTAAATTTTTTTTTGAATAAATTTCACAACAATTTGGTTTGATTATTTAGTTAAAGAAGATGTTCAAAATGTTAAAAATTTAAACTTTTAAAATACGTTTGTAAAATAAAATTTCAGTAGTTGAAGTTTATCTTAGTTTTTACTAAACCACGGTGTAGAATCGAAATAATATGATACCGGTAGCCTACATTAAAGTTCTGAATAAAAGATGTTATTGAAAACTGTGGGGCTTTACGCAAAACTATTGTACTAGGGCCTAGCGACTACATGATACCCTTGAATGTGTGTTGTCCTAATTATATATTAGCACAATTTACAATAACAATTAAGCTGCATATTTCAAGACCTTTGGGACCTATTATGACTTCCATCCTGCAATTAGCTGCACACAATCACACATATGTTGATAGTAAACAAATATTAAAAAAATATGTGACCTCAAAAAATAAATTGTAGTGCTTTTTCATTTGCAAATTACGTATTAATAATTACATATTTTTAACATTTTAGTAATTAATGAAATTATAAATTCATGATTTTTTTACTCTTTTTATTTTTTATACCCTGGAAATGGGACCCGTAAGTTAGCGGGACCCTACGCGACCGCCGCAGACTCGCAATCTACTCAAAACTATGTACACAGGCGTCAATGTCAACATTAAATGTCACTGTGGTGCGAAGTTGTGTAGATAGGAGTATCAACGGACATTGTGGTGTGGTATAATAATTAATCGTTGAAAAAAAAGTCAGTCCCAAAATCTGCCAGAGTAAACTCAAATCAGCTAGTGGTAAACAGTAGGTGACTACAGACATTTTTCAATAAATTGCCAAAAAATCGTTTTATACTAAATTCTTGAAAGTCCGCAATCATAACAGCAGTATAAATGGTACGAAAGTAGAATGTATATATGATAAAAGGACAGCTAGGGAATTATTTTTACAAATAAAAATATTATGATTTGACATGACAACTAAATTTATTATAACTAACACTCAAATTTAATTTAAAAATATATTTAAGTATATATGCTGTCAATCGATAATTGTGACTAGCTGTTTGTGCCTGGATGATTAATCTCGCCAACTTGGAATACTCGCCAAACATGAATCTCCAGCAGCTACACAGAATCTCATGTACTGGAAACTCATCTCGTAGTAACCGTAAAGTCTCATAAAAATGTGTAAAATCTATATTTAAATATATATACACTGTATAATATATTGCCAAAAAAATGTCTAAACTACTGCAATAAACTGATAATAACCATTATTTACTATTAAATCTACTCTTAAGACTATTTTTCATAAATAGCTCTATATTGAAAACTTTAGACGTAAATTTATGTTATATAATGGGAAAGGGGACTTTAGCACCTGTAGCTACCTATGATAATTATAGTATATATGCGCCCTCGTGTTCCGATACTCACATGAAATTTTGAAATAGTCTTCATTGTTAAACATTTCAGATTTACATTAATTATATTTAGATGTTTTCTCGCTCCGCTCTTTTCTAAGCAATCAAATCAGGGCTGGTTAATCTATTTTACTAATTGTTACCTACATTTTTAATACCAGCCGCAAACTATGATAGTATTATAATACAACCATAAATAAAAATAGTTAAAGTTCATTGAATTGTACAAAAGTACGGTAACCTACTAAAGCTCCTTTAAGCTGGGATTTACACGAGAGGATATTTAGCGTTTGAAGCTATGCCACACTGATTGTCTTTATTACGTGACATAAGAATGTATCCTGCGTTACCCCAACTTGTACCCCAACTGTAAAGCATAAATATACGATACGAAACATTCGCATTTCAATTCTTCGTATTTTATATATTTCAATTATTTAAATTTCAAAGTAGGCATACATTTAATTCCTCAAATAATTATTGCTTATTACTATTTCAAAAGTAGTCACGAAGTACAAATTCTACAATTATTCTCTTTAATAAATTAATTACTCTTTTTAAATTATCTGCGATCCAAACTTAAAGATTTTTAAATGGATTACTAGCCAGAGCATTATTTAGTAAAGAAAATTCTCATTTATTATCAAGTGGCTTAATTGCTGGTGGCTGGCCCAGTAGTAGCAGTAGCAGTACCAGCAGTAGTAAATATGCATGCAGACGTTTAGTCAAAAGACGATTCGTTAACGGACTGCTCGTCAAGGATATTCGTTAGGGTTAGGGTTAGGTTTAGGGTTAAGTTTATGGTTAGGGTTAGAGTTAGGGATTATAAGAATCGTCCGTTATAAGAAGAGTCCTTAACAAACAGTCCAGTCCGTTGACTAATCGTCCTTTGACGAATCGTTCTAGAACTCAGTAAATAAACCTGTTTTTGACAATATAGTAGTCCTTCCCATCTAGTGTTCCATAACCAACTATAAGGACAGCATGACCACTTGCTTGAGGACATAAAGGATCATCAAATACTCCTGTTAATATAATCATCAATTCTTACTACAGATACTACCATAGTACCACGGTTGCTACAATCGTGAAATTCATCTCTATAATATACAATCATGAACAAATATTGTCGAAGAATCAGGCGAATTACTTATTCAAAATAATTCTAGAAACATTCTTTCTGAATTCTCTAAAAATGATGTAAAAATACGCATTTGTCAAATTGGTAAATCCGAAAAAGTTAGTTGAAATAGCAAAGTAGTATAAAATAGACAAGTAACATTTTAGAATATTTTTTTTTTTCGATTTTTCTCCTCCATCAAAACTCCGCCATCTTATTATTTTTTTAAAAACTACAACCGCCTCCCTTTCCCAGTAAATTTTATGGCTCTTTTAGAATTTGTGATATTAACAATTATAATAAATTTCATCAAGAACAGATTTTGTTGTGTTGTAGGGCTAGGCCTACGTACCTTGGCTGTGACTAAAAGTAACAAAAGGTGATTTTTTCAATTGAATAAAATATGCAGAGTACTACAATTAATAAACTGTACTTTTCTTCAGATCCGTAATCCTGGTACTTGTTAACAATTACAAACATTGTATATCAAAGGAAGCATTTTAAACTCTGTCAATGCGAAGACTATATTATTAACGAGGCCTACCAAACATAATCAAAAAACTTTACAAAACTACTTTTTGGAAACAAAATTTTAAAATAAAATTTCTGTTAGGAAACATCATTTCCCAGAATAATCGTAAATAATTATTTTGATGCATAACTATCAAAGTTGTCATTGATTTCAATATTTCATCTTTTAGGCAAGAACTTCAAAAACAGACCAGAGGAGTAATCTTTGAAATCTGGACGAGTAGAATCCAGGAGAACAGAAATAGGTCCAATGACAGCAATAGCTTCAGTCAGTATGTCTTCATCCCCAGCAGGCAGTGACACATAGCCTGAATCTGTTGCCCCGGATGTATAACTATCATAGCGGCATTCACCATCCTGTATACGTTCACGCGAGAAATAAATACTGTCAATAAAGACAGATTAAAATTATGAAGTATAGGAAAGTAGTTAAATTTGAATAGGAGGAATACTTTAGCTGACTGTTTAGTCCTGGATCGATTCATTCTTTTAGATATGAATTATACAATCCATATAATTCGTAAACGTGATATTATATTGAATTCATTCCGAGAAAATAACGTAGGCAAGGAGAGGGGAGTTGTTGGATTATAACCGCCCCCTCGCTAAAGATTTAATTTCTATTTTGTAATGTTAAAGATGTGAGTTAAGTGGTAAGCCCCCTCCCCCCCCCCTATGACGACGTAGTGAATGTTTTCACTACGTCGTAGTGAAAATTTGGCATTGGATATAAAGAAAGAGGTGACCACTCTATTTTTTTCAAGAAACCCCCCTCCCCCTACTTTACTATTCCTAGATTAAATATTGAGAGGAATAAAGTAGATATAGCAACGATTAATGACTTCTTGTATATTCATTATAAACCTCAAATTTTTTATCATCAAATACGTAGGCCCTATTGTTTAAAGTTCAATTTGCATCTTTATGATGCTACTGCATTTTTTTTAAAACAATCTTAAACATAATACGAAACATTCCAAGAACACATCTTTTCACAATTATTTACTTTTATATAAATAGAAAATGTATATTTCTTTTAATTTCTATAATAAAATTCGCATATATTTCCTTTATATACACTAAGTAGATTATAGACCTTAGCTTCATATGGATACGAGTCCTCTGTATCAATGCCAGCGTTATCTGCGATGTATTGAAAAGCTTTGAATGGATGACCTCCAGCGCATCCAACGTTGGTGTAATTACGCGAACAGTCTACGAGATTCTGTTCACTGAGTGAAACCAGATCGCCAGTCATACGGAAGTTCTGACCTTCAAGTGCACCCGTCTAAAGGATCAAGTTTTAAACTGAAGCAAATAGTCAGAGAGTTCGATATACGCAAAACGTCCACTATAACATTAATCAAGATCTGTTGCAATAGGTATATTATAATCTGAAACTAAGATAGTATATTTAAAATTTGCTGTGTTTCCAGTTTGAATTTCTGAGAAGTATGACAATTTGATAGAAATACACTCATTGTCGCTTTTGTTTCAAAGTTTAAAAACTTTTACCTTTGAAAACTCATAAATTGTGCCAAAATAAGTGAGCTTCTAATTAGAATTTTTGAAAACAAAAAGTGACAAAGAAATAGATTGACTATTTTAATGTCAAATTTAGCGCAGAGCAGTATTTTTGACTAAAAAACCATACAAATTTTATATGCGAAAATAGTACACAGTAGTGCTAAACTAAAGTGTTTTGTCAATCAGTAGACGATCTTAACGATGACGAGGGTTATGACGATATTGATTATAGATGATAATAAAAATGCTAATATTGTCTACTGATAGCCTTAAATAAAATACAACAACTTACCGCACTAAATGCCCAGCAACTTCGACATCGTCCCTGTATAATTAAAATAACTGTTAATCAAATTTTTTTTTTAACAACTAAATCATTTTATTACTGCTCAGTAATTTGAAAAGTTTTTAATTAAATTTTTTTAAAGATTATAATTATATTTTATAGCAAAGTACATCAATCAAATGTCAAAGGTTAGCAATAGCAATATAAATTATACAATAGTTCAATATACAATGAATTACATACAATATACAGAAGATTAAAAGCTTGAACATACGTGGCAAATAAAAATGCTGACAAACGCTCAAACAATTAAAAAATCAATAAGTTAAAAAGTGTCTTGGGAAACGGTCCCAAAAGTTCCAGCACTGCAGCTGCATTCCCCCGCTGCACCGCCAACGCGAGGCGTTGCTTCAGGAAAGAGGTGGATCTTGGATCTCCTGAGAC
>JAQIXG010004178.1:0-13341 GCA_034700105.1 Oconnorella tubifera
GCGAGATCCCAGTAGGCGAGTTACCCAGTAGGCGAGATCCCAGTAGGCGAGTTACCCAGTAGGCGAGTTGACTTGATTCCCAATTATTAACCCTATTGTAACATCGAACATGTAAAAACAAACATTGTTAAAAAACAAAAACGAAATATCTTGAACATCTTTAAAAAACAAGTGCATGCTGTAACATATCTGGATTTTTTGATGAGCTGATCGAAATGATCAGATGTCCAAAATGACCACAAATCTTGTTCATATTCCATTCGTTGGGCTGTGCTCAACAAATCTCGCGTAAAGGACAAATTTGAGTCTTTTAGTCCATATTGGACGAATTACGTTGAAGCATAATTGCGCGCATTTCACTGGAAAAATACCTTCAGCGAGCATCAGACCTTTGCAGTTGCAGTTCTCTTGCAAGGTTCTGTCGTTTGGCTAATAAAGATGATAGTCATGCGTGTCTCAAGTTCATTATACGACAGTGGATCGAGGTCGCATCGTGATCAAACGAGCGCTCGTGAGATTACCAATCATATCTTGAAACGAAAAGTAGGTTAACTTACGGAAGCATGTAATGAAGAAAATTGGTTTGATAAAAACTGAAATTTGAAGTATAAAATACAGTAAAATATACACACAAAAAATACGTATGATTTTTATTCTCTTCACGATAGGAAAAACGTGACATAAAATATATAGCAACAGAAGAAATAAGATACATTGCATATTATATTAAATATTATATAAAAGTTTTATTAATTAAGTTTCAGATCTATAATTAATAATGATTTCATAAGGCGTAGAAATTATGATTGAATTATAAACCGTTATTTAATTTCAAACATTTTAATGATCCTTGAACAAGTTTACCTTTACTTAAAAAAGTAAAGATTCTCTTTAAATGTTTTAATTAAACGGATAAATTATATAAATACTAACTAATAACAATTATAACAATACGGTGTAAAATTGATTCATGAAAAAAATGTGGAGGGAGATCTTGTAAAGTATTACAGTAAGAAACAAACGCAGTGAAAAGAAAGTTTAATTTTTCAGCGGCCAATTTATTCGCTAATTGGCGAGACTTATCGTAAATATAAAAACGTAGACCCGTGTTGTTCCAATCACTGGGAAAGAAGCAGGCGGCATCTGGTGAAATCGCACGAAATAATGCATTTAATTTTTAATCTATAAAAGTTTAAATTAACATTTTATTTAAGCAACAATTATTTGTCGTTTACACCCGTTAAAATTGAATTGAGAATTAAATAACAATTGTTTGCTTATAATATCTAACAAATCGTGCTATTAATTTTAGTTGATGATTTATGAAAAGATCATCATATTTTTTATTCTTCAAGGATGTATTCTATATTTGCAATTGTGAATAACGCCAGTAAAATATTAAGTCTTATTTTTGAAGACTTATAGTTTAAACTTTTTCTGAAATTGTTTAAAACTGACATTCAGACGACAAAATAAATTGCAATAAATTATTTTAAAAAGTAATATATACAATTTAGCATTTTTAATCCTTAGATCTATTTTCATCACATAATCAGCATTATGCATTATTAAACTTTTCAAATTATGGTACTATTTTTTAAATAGCAGTTTATTCACTGAATCATTGAACATGGCATTATTTTGTTTAATTTCTTGCTCAGATATTTAAAATATAGAAAAACTTAATTTTAATCATACAATTTGCTCTCTAAATTTATTTAAAAATATCCTACGCATTATTTTTACATACAACTCAAAATTAGATGAAAATATCTATTTTACATTAAGCCCGAATTTAATAAGAGATAAAAGATTCAATTTAAAAGTGATAATTGAATCAAAGCTAAATAAATTCACGTTCGAACATTAGTTTGAAACGTTCAGACGAAAATTTTGATGAATGACAACGCCTGATTTTGACAATACAATAAATCTCAAATGTTATTATGGAGAAAGCAGAGTTATTTAGTAATACATGAATTAATTTCATTATTTAACGGTGACGTAAATGTTATAAGTCTCGGGATTTTCACTGTTACTGGATATTTTCGAAAATATTAATAAAATAATCACATAATAACATCTAAATCGGTTTTATACTTATTAGTTCACAGTAATATATGTGGATTAAATTGTCGGACCTACAGATACAAGCTATGGATTAGCTACATAAATAAAAAGTAATAAATATAGTAAGTAAATAAAATTATATATTGAAAACAAAAAGAGAATTATTAAAGTAAAAATATTGAACATTAGTAATATTTGTAAAACCGAGTGGGCCTAACCGGTAAAATAACAATAATTGTATAATTTGAGACTATACTTCCTGCAAATTTTTATTCAGTCGTTATGTCATAAAACTATTATAATTATTACATATTATTTAACAAGTATTCATATAAAAATCAAGCTGCAGGCAGAAACTGGAGTAAAATAACAAGAAAATAAGATCATAAAAAGTAAGATTAATTAGCAATTAACGCCTTCGGGTAAAAGCTAACATCTTTGCATTTTTTGTAAAAAGGAATCATTTGTAATTAAGCACGAAAAAATGAAATTATAATGTAACAATTAAAGTGCTAGTGATTACTTAAAATCTTCTCAAACAGCTTCAATACATAGGTAAAGAATAATCCAGGTTTCAGTAACACTACATGCATGAATGTTTAATATTACATCGTAGTTATCATTGTCACAGTCATTATCATTGCGTCGACTACATTGACGCATTACCGGCGAAGTAGCCTATATTAGCAATTAGGTAGACTCTATATTAAATTGTTATTAAGGATAATAGCATGTACCACTTGTTTAATTCTATTAAATTTCAACAGATCTTTTCTTTTACGACATTCCCTTTAGTCATCAAACAACTTTGCACTGCTTGTAGCTCATATTATATCAGCATGCAATCAATCTTCTCTCATTATCGTTTGTTATTGAAGTAGTTGTATCATCAATCTTTGTCTTAACGTCTCGCGGTTAATAAACCTAGCATAAATGGGCAAAGAAGCTAGCATCTTAAGCAGAGGGAGCTCGATGTTCATATTATTAACGATACTCACAATGTTCAAATCCTTCACGTGCCTTGATGCGCTTGGAAATAGAGATTGTAAACTGATTTTTGCCTCCGTGTGCAAATGACAGAACAGGGCCTATAGGAAATTTTCTTTAGCAGTTTTTTTCTACAATATAAAATTTCACACTGCGCAGAAAAGTTACAATATTAAATTGGATAAAATTACGGTTTTGGAGCTAATTTCTTATTGTCTGACTAAAAATAATGATCCATTTTATTAGCATTGTCATAAAAATTCATAGTTTACTTTTCTGCAGTGAACATCGAGTTTGTTAGCGTAACATCCTTCTGTCTAAACTATAAGGTTTTATCACTTTCTGTTAGTCTGTTTCTGAAGAAACATTTTGAATTAATAATTCGTTGATAACTCATTTTATCTGTTTTTAATAGTTTCTTTTGAATAATTAATACAAGTATTTTAATAAAATAACGTACTTAGCAACTCTTTTTGCTATTATCAAAGGCACAATATTATAATAAGAATTTGGCAGAGTAACTAAGAATATATTTTAAGTTGAAATTATAACACAGTAATAAACGATATATAATTTTATAGTCACAAAATAAAACCTAACTCCATGAAAATTTCCTGAAACAGCATGACAAGAACCAATAAATAGACCGTAATCATAATAATTATAATTCTGCTTGATTTAATTTGCATGCCGGTAGTCAAATAATTTAATTAGAGGCAATATTAATTTGACATAATATTACAGTAAGTTTGAATTGATCAGACTACATTGCATAATAAGTAAGCCCATGCACGGAGATATTTTAATTATTAGAAAACTTATCCATTCGGGCATAATATTTGTATTCGATATCATTGCAGAGTCTACTATCAGAAAATTTAGAATGATATTTTAGATTTTAGGTTAATCGTATCATAAAAGTTAGAATAAAATCTTAATTACAAATTATATAAAATATTATATTTTAAGTATTATTATGATTGAATAATTAAAGCAGTTCAGAATATTGTCAAAAACTTAAAGCTAAATCAGATTTTGACATTCAAATAATAATATAAATATGACTTTATTGAAGGAATTAATCGAATGAATTATTCCACTAAAGTGTATTAATCAAGAATTATTAACTATAAACAGTACTATGATTAAAGATTAATAAATAATGATAGTAATATGTTGCAGAAATTTATCATTGTTAAAAAAACCTATCTGTACAATCGCTTTATAAGATGAAATATTAAAGCATCGTTGCAACAGTAACTTCCGAGGCTTCTATCAAAGACACTAGCAAATTAAGTGTAGATTACAGCAGCCACAAAACGACTTGGATGCTGTTTTAACTTAAGCTAGTGTCTCATTAACTTTTTAACGTTTCATGTTGGCAAACTCCGTCACGTCAAAAAGAAATTGGATTGCGCAAAAGTGCTGCACTTTAACGCTAAGCTCACGTCGACTTCTTTTCGGCGAATCTTTTATTTTTGTAAGGAAATAATAACGTCATTGGTTTATTTTTCTTTTAGGAAATTAAGTTTCGTCTGACATCGAGTTGCTGATTAGATGTGGGAATAAGATCGTAAACATGTAATATTAATTTTGTGACAATGCGCAAAATCAAACGGTTATGCTTTCGTCAAAAAAAATATGCCATATTTATAGTTGACATTTTATTACTCTTTCAAAAAGTATGTTATTATATTTAGAACAAAAAATAACAAATGGATGAAATCTTTAAAACTAATGACATCTGAAGTTGTCTAGTCGAAATATGATTTAAATTGGTAGATGTTTGTAGTTATTTTATCGAAGGATGTCACAATTTAAAAATTACACTGTAATGAAACTACAGTATAGTAAACTGGTAGTGAATATTTAAATTGTTAAAATAATCAAAATAATCAAAAAACTTAAAAAATATAGGCATATTTTAGACCATGAATAAGAAAATAATAAAACATTTGATTTACAGTCAGGAAAAATAAGGATGCATTCAATTCAGGATTAAGAGTTGTCAGTTGCAGCGCAAGAGCAACGTCTACAATATAGAATTGCAGCTTGTATTTTATTTTCAATTTGGCTATATTATATAATTTGTTATTTTATTAATGCTCGTAATTGTTGTTATAGATAATGTTTATGACTGCGTTGTTACCATTGTTATAACAATCGAATAATTATCATTCTTATATTATTGTTTTAGTCCTTTTTTTCATCTGAATTTTTTAAACATAATTTCAGATTGAGTTTGCACATAAAGTTTGGGAAAATTTGTAACTTTCAAATTGACTAAAATTAAACTAAATAGCGACCCCGGTTATTATACTGTAGCAGTGCAAATAGATAACTACATAATATATATAGTTTTAGTTAATAAAAGTATAATATGCTGCTTTCTATAGATATGTGTAGCCTATAACTTTATAGGGAAGTTACTTGAGAAATACTATGGACAGAAAGTGTGTATAAATATAGACTCACTTACCCTATTTATTCTATGTTATTCCGGCATAAATGTTCTATTCTCATCATTATTTGTCTCATTTACTATTTTTAATTACATTAATTTGACTTCTCTGATACTAACATTCTTTCTTTAACTAGCATCTTTACGAATAGTAATGGTATGTTATCATGCGAGAAAATAATAGTTTTCTTATTGTTTATTCTGCATTAATTCTTGCAGAATTTCGTACATGTGCACCTAAACTTATAATGACCTTTAAATTTAATTTATTATAAGATAATTCTTATCCTAGTTATGTTTAAGAATTTATATTAGTTAACATAATAAAGATAATAATGATAAGATTTAGCAAATTTAAGTAGAATTTTAAACCTATATCTGCACATATAGCTGAATTTGCTTAATTTTGTAGGCCTATGCCGATCACAAAGTTTCTTAAAACAGTAATTATATGCAGGAGCATTTCATTCATATGAGAGAAGTAAAAAAACACTCTTAGAGATTAAAACTATTAAAATGCATGCTGAAATAACAAGACTGAATCAATTTAAACTCTCACTAAACCAAAAATAATTATAATAATTTCATAATGCATATCAAATACAAACAGGTTTAATCACAATACTGAATTAATATAACATTCTTATAAACTGCTTTCTTAAGATTTTTTGCAACGAATCTAAATTATGCAGAATAAACCATTACAACAAAACAAGTAATCTCATTCTTACGGTTTCGGCAGAAGTCAAGGCTTACAAAGGCTTCAATTGAGATTGTCGTAAATAGAACGCATGGATGCGGCGTTCTATCGCTTCAGGCATAAAGAACAATCGTTACAATCGTTGCTTGCGAGACTAAAATCAACAGCTAGAATGTAGCTTCACGATTATTGTTGCTATTGTTTCACATTAAGCAAATTACCGAGTAATAGTAATTCCTCAAGCCCTCAAATGAAACATCATTCCCACCCAATAATTTTAAAATATCCAAAAAAATCTTCCCTGTACTTTTTTTCTTTAAAATAAACAAATATACACGTGTGCTCTCCATCTAATCCTATCCTCTTTCCCCGTAATTATATTTTTAATAGCTCGCAAAGTTGTGTTATAAGTGAACGATGTAATATAGTAGGATGTTAACTTCAAAATAAAAACTTTAAAATGTAGGCTCTAGTGTTTCGTTTTGGTTTTGTAACTTGACAAAATGCATTTCAAAATAAACATATATATATTTTGTTTCATGTGCTACAAGTTTTTATTTATATATTTTTCTTATTATATAGTTAATTTCAGTTAATTTTTAATGAATAAGAATTCTACAAGAAATAAATAATTGTATTATTTTAAAGGCAATGATGCTGCAATGTATGCTGTTCGTTAAATTTCTTAAACGGGTTTCCAGTGTGAAACATAATGTTCTATGACAAGATAATCAATATTAATATTGCAACACATTAAATATTAGGAGATCCTATAGTAACTGTTATAGTAAAATAACTATTATATACTATAGTATCATCTAATATGAAATTTGTTTGCCAAAAATTAATCTTATGAATTATTCAGTGAAACAACTATTGTTTATATAATATTTGTTTGTCAAAAGGTAATCTAGTAAATTATTCAGTGACGAAGAAAAAATTCTTCCGTCTTGCATTCAATATACAGACTATTTAAATATTTCCATGATGAATTATTAATGAAAGCAATTTCTAAGATGTTTGTTTATTTTCTATAGCGCCGCAAAAGTAGAAATATAAAAATATGAAATGAAAACGCGGTAGAAACTGAGAAAGCGCAATTTAGACAATTTAATGTAAATAGGCAGTGTAGGCCTACATAAATTGTACTTTACTCAACTATGTCAGATACCATGACATTGCATTATACGAAATCGAGATAATTTAGTTTGTTTACAGTATTATTGTATTTGCAGAACGCAAAGGTTTTTCAATGATTGCCATCTAGTCTATAGCGTATAATCACAATTGTGCAACATGGTACAAATGTAATGATCATCATTATTTAGTCTCTGCAGTGAAAAGCTTTGAGTCGCGTTTTATGCTCAGTCATAATTACCGCAGTGCATTTGATACGAACACGAAAAGTTGCGTCCAGGAATTTTCATCATAAGAAATAACTTATTTTGTTAAATTATTCAGAATTATTATTCACATGATATTCATAAAGCGAATGAAAATTTCACTGTTGTTATTCTGTTACATAATTATGTAGGGCCTAGTTTTATTGTAATAATAATCCGCCTCAGATGAGAATTATATGACTTACAAACTTCTTAATTTCGTAGTTAAGTAGAAAACACGAGAAAATGGCAGTCTTTTGTTATCGTATTGTTTATTAAACTACAAAACAAAGAAACTCTTTAGATTAAATTTTAAACATGCTGTATGCTTCGACAGTAGACTCTTTGTGACGATAAAAAGAAGTCATATAGTAATTATAATTCTTAAAAATGTACTGTTGCATTAAGTAACCAAATTATTGAAGTAATAAATTCTCCGAAGAATTTTAAGACACGAAATATCGAGGAAAAAATAAAAAATAATCATGTTTGCGACTCTGGGAAGGAATATATTTCTCGAAGCAGATTCAGATAGATAAATTTACTGTGAATTATCTTCCCTAGTCATTCTTCAATCAAATAAGTTAATCGTACTGTTGGACCTTTGTAGAATCCCAGTAATTACTATCATTCATGCTATTGATCCTATAACGAATCCCTGAAGAATTTCGCGAGCAAATTCAAAACAGAAAACTCGCATGAAATTGGCGTGCATCGTGACTCTCACGCGATTTGCACTATAATCAAAACGATTCAGTCATTTATTAATCGTCTCAAAACGTTGATTTGTTTATATTGCTTGAATGCTTTAATACTGTCATCAGAAACATCACGAAAGTAAGTCAAAAAATCCATTCTCAAATCAGCATTAGTGCAATATCGATATCATCGTGAATGCATGACATATCACTGTTGCAATAAAATGATATGAGCATCAGCATAATTTTCAGTGGTTGCAGCGCATTTTTTAACAAAATCCTATGCAACGCATAGGATTTTATCGTATAAGATGTACGAAATGCCTAAAATTTAATGTAATATAAGTTAAAAATTTAAAATTACAACCTTAAAGTACATTCAAATTATGATAAACTTAACGCGCGTCACTAAATATACAATTGTAGATTCTGGAGCTATATTCACGGTGGTTATAACTACAAGTAATTAATGTTTCAGCAATCATCGTATCAACTATGCTTGTATATTATGTTTTACTACATTGCGGTATATGCCATTGATTAATGTAACAAAGCATGTAATGCAAGCTACCGCCTATAGACAGAGTCAACCATTGCATCAGTCCATCCACCGTTATGATGAAGCCTTAATAAACGACTCATATGGGACGTAGAAGTACAGTTTCATCAGCTTGATTCTGAATTAATAGGCGGACGTTGATAAAAATAAATTATGCACAATTGTCTGACGTGAAGTAATCTTCTGATGAATTCATACAGCGAACAGACACCGCACGTTTATGACAGTTCGTTCTTTGGATTTAGAAAGAGTTTGTTTCAGCGCAAACAGATATGCAGTATATATGCAAAGTGTAGTTACTCGGTAATTATTTCCTGTTTCTAATAGACTTTGAAAGTAAACCACTCAATTTGAATTTTATTAAATTTAAGCTTTTAATTTACCAAATATATGATAACAAATAGTGTATTCAAAACAGTAAGAAAGGAAAGTTACAATGAATTATAATTATTATGGAATCAATATCACTTCAATTATAACTATTTGCACTAGTTTTGACTGTGAAGTCTGTTGTATATGGGATAATTCTTCTAAATCCATTTATAGCATACGCGGTATTATGTCTGTTGTAATGCTGTATACAAAATTATTTTCAGTTTACTTTTCTTGATATCCTACATAGTCAGGCTTATTTTATTAAAGGATTTTTAACAATTAGTATTCGTTAACCATAAACAGACGATGCGCCAGCCAACATGGTCAAATAGTATCAAGTCAGATGCGCTATACATTTGATTGCATGTTCTACTTAATAATTTTCTCGAAAGTTCTGTTTTAATTAACATCATGAATTTGTACATAATTAAATTAGTCGAGTCTGCCAGGGTCCAATGTGAGAGACAATATTATTTGAGTTTATAAGACAATATTAATCAACTACTAGCACTGCTACAGTAGGAAAATTGTTGTTTACAAGTTTATTGTATTATTATAATCAATACTGGATAAAATAGACATTTGTAGAGTGTTGTAACGACTTTTGCTCGTTAATCGTGGAAAAGCATGAAAGAAAGCATTGTGATTATTGTTGTTGTATAATACTAGGATTTTGTACAGGAAATTTTATAAACTATACCGAAACATTTCACGGAAAACGAATCATCCTAAATAATCTGACTTTACGAATGGTAATGTTTTTCATAAGTCTTTAAATCCAACAAGTAAGCATACTAATAATTTGTGTAATAGGGTGCGTATATGGCATGTACATTATTTGACAATATTTGTTTTATTTATTATTTGATCTCGCAAGATCTATACTCTCAACTTCTAATTATGCAAGAAACAAAATAATAAAACAATAAACGCAATAACCAAATTTAATTGATAAAATACAGCTTTCTTGAATTAATATCATTTTAAACTGTACAGAAATGTGACTATATAACTAGATAAGTACGATATAAGTAACAATATCAGAAATTCCACTGCAGTGTACAGCATGCATACTATAACGTAATCTCATTTTAAAGAAAACTGTGAAATGCTTACAAAAAGCGTTACAGTGAATGTTTACAATAAGAATTGTCGCGGTTACTGTAATTTGTCGCCTGCTTATTTCTCATCTAAATTCACTGTTTATGAATTTCATTCTAAAACCGAGTCTCGAGCCTGCGTGTGGGATTTTGCTACACCAATTTAAACAGAGTGTGAAAATGAATTAATACTTTTTAACAAAAGTGCAAACAGCAACTGATATGTAATGATAATTTTAAATTTTAATTTAAGAGAGCTTTGAAAGATTGAATGGTCTATATAGCTCTAATGTGCAACCTTCGTCAAAATATGCTTAAATAAAACAAGATGTAGGAATTTTTTGTATTTATATCTATAGGCATCTTACATTGATTTGGAAATATTGTGTAAATAGTGATTCTAATTAACAAACAGTACATAATAAATAAAAATAAATAAAATTAGAAATAAAATTAGAAATAAAATTATTTTCAAATTCAGTATTTCAATGCAGGGGTCCTATATTTTTTAAAGTTTATAATAGCTTAAAAATTACTATTTATTATTTAGACCCGCGTTAATTTGTCTATAGGCTTAATTGTTGAAATTTGCAGATATTAAATATATTTTAAATATCCGCGACTATATTAAAATGACACAAAATAGATTTAGATACGTCAACACAAAAGATGATTATTAATGCTATTAATTTATGATTAAGATTTTAATGAGATAGAGCAGAATGCTCAGTACACTAACAAATACTGCATAAAAAACCAAAGGCTTATATCTCTGTGAGCGACTAATTGACTTTAGCCGGGTAACTTTACCCAATATTTCTTTACAGAGTCTATACTCTACCTTGAATCTTTCGTATTTATTATTTATTGTTAATTACAATGGTATCAAAACATCAATTAGTTTTAAATTAAAGCAACTTCGTGCATGGAAATTAATTTCTAATCACTCAGCTGTTGTTACGTGGTGCCGCATCTACTACGCAATGCAATTTAGTAACTATTTCAAGCATTTAGTTTAAATTTAAGAATAAAATTTGAATTATTTAATGTTAAATTATTTATATATATTACAAGAATTAAACGTGCTATTGTAAAATATTAAAATAAATTCGATTATTTAAATTACTTGGAAAACCACAAATAAAGAACCAAGCTTATTACTGGTTCAATTAGCCTTCAATTAGCGAAGAATTTGAAATTTATTATATTCACATTAAATTATTATATTCAAAATTAGAGAACATTAAAAACTACACTTAAAATTATTGAAAAGGATTGGCAAATAATTTAACTAAAGTGAAAAGCGAGCGTGTTAAATCAATAACTACATTAAATGCTATAACAAAACTGTGCGATATTGTAAGAAATGATATCTGTCTCCATCATTGTAAAACTGCGACAGAACTGAGTTCTGTCGCAGTTTCTACTGAGTTCATTTTATGAACTCAGTAGAAAACAGAAGGAAATTATCTCAGCAATCAATCAAGTAAATTGAATATTGGTTAACTCTTTTTGTGTTTTAGTACAGTGTGTTTTAACACTGTACTTTGAATTAACAAACTTAATTTAATATAACAATACCAAGTATACCATCAATTATATTAAATTACGTTCATCCGGAATGCACTTAAAAGCGCAACGATGAACTCAATTAAAATACTTGTTTCTATATATCTATAGATTTATAGATTATTGTAGATCAATTCCATTTATAACATGATTTAAATTTAATCGCGTATTTTTTTACTAATATACTTCAATATTGCGTATACAGTAGATCTAGGAATCGCTGGAGATTAATTACCTATTTAAAGAATCAAATGCATAGTGCGGCTTATCTAAAAATAACCCATCTGACGTCACTAAAAGCATCATTCTACGTGCTCTCAAGTTGAACTAATCCTTTCCATTGATCACTCACATTTGCTCCAGTGGCAATCCATCGTCTATCCATCAACTCTACGCGTGTAGTCGCCATCGTACGAGGAATGATTAGACGAATGACAAGACCAGGACTGCATTGACAAGAGGATTAGTTCGTTCAACTAAGCTGTGATTAATAGCATTAGACGACGCTGTTCGCTTGTCCGTCATCTACAATGTACATAGTGCTCAATTGATGCTTTCCTTTCGTGGTGGAGGGACGCTGGGATCCGCCGGGTGTTCAGTCGCGGTCGTCTTAAAAGCTGCGGCGCTTGATTCGGCGGCGACCGATATGGCGAGTGTAATTACAATCGCGATATGCTTAGATGAGAGATAGCTTTTAGTTGAGACAGATGTAGCAAAGATTGAAGAGATTGCACGCGTTGTGTGCATAGGGAAATGGATATATAGCAAGAGAAGAAGAAGAGAGAAAGAAAGTGAGATTTTAACAAGGAATGCCAAGGCCGGAGATTACAAATAATTATTCTTTGGGACAACGTGCTATAATTAGAAACCGCGCGAATTCAATTAAAGAATGGAAATTTGCACCCGGGATGTACATAATTTACCCCAGTGATTGAGAAAAATATATTGACTATACATCTAGTCTTAAGCTCAATATGTTATTCTTGTCAAGAAGACGAAAATGTTAATAACTTGCAGTTAAAATTATAAAGAAATTGTTTCAATTACAAACTGAAATTTGATCAGTTTGATTAGAACTATTTTAAAATAAATACAGTAAATTAAGAACAACCGAAAACGGTTTTTTGAAAATTAAAAAAGTAAATTATAGAAACGAATGAAAGTGGATTAAAACATAAAAAACATTTGCGTTTTACTAATAGACTGTCAGATAATTAGTGACATAGGCCTAAGTTATACTGTAGTTTTATATTGAATTTAAAGCCTTCAATCCTTTTTTTAATAGATTTTAGAAAATCTCATAATTTTGTAAATTAGTGATCAATAAAAAAGTCAACTGAGGCTCTAACCAAGTGATCTATAATCCAAAGATGAGTTTATTAACAGAATATAGCAATGCAAATTGACATCATAAAATAAATACAGAATAGATACATAGCA